>RJWH01007894.1:0-35649 GCA_004363575.1 Solenodon paradoxus | reverse complement strand
CTTTTGCCCTGCGTTATAGACGGCTCTGGTTGATTATAAATGGGACAAAATTGACGCTTAGGAAACATGAAAGCAAATGGTACTGTCCCCTTTTAAATAGCATGTATGGTTGGCCTAATTATCATGATAGCAAAAACTGGAGACAGCCTGTGTTCACCTACGCTAAAACTACTGAAAACATGGCAGCATATTCAGCAGAATACTATACAGTAGTGAAAATGACTAAAATGTAGCTATGAATGAATCTCCCAAACTTGTCAGTTTAATAAGTCATGCTGGAAAACACAAAGTATGACTCCATTTATTATTAATTGATTCCATGCCATTTAAACTACAAAAGCAGGTAAACTAAGCAATACGCAGTCTAGAGGTGTCTACATAGGTATAAAATATTTCTTTAAAGGAAAGGTGCAGGTGGGAATGAAGGCGAGCAGACAGGCAGGCAGAAAGAAAGAAGAGAAAGAAGCATTTAACTATTTTATTTTGTTGTTCCTCTTCGTTGTCCCACCCTCCCCCTGGGATGCAAACCCAGGTCCTTGGGTTTATATGTGAACTGCGTTGCTCAAAGCCGGTGGATGTAACCACTACTCCTTCAGGGCACACCAGGTACAAAACTATTAAAGCACAGACGTTTATACAAAATAGAAGAAAGCGATTAACCCTGAGAGGGCATGTAGTATGTATTTCTACATAACTTCAGAGGTGCTGAAATATTCTGTTCTTAAGCTGGATGGTGTTAACTATAAAAAAAATTATTTTGACTTTTTGTATTGCAGCAAAATACACATAATATAAAATTTACCATCTTGCCCATTTTAAAGTGTTGATTCAGTGGTAATAAATGCATTTGCATGGTTTTGCAACTATCACCAACATCTGCCCCCATTACTGGCTTTTCAAATATTTATATTTAAAAAGTACATAGATATTACAGGCACTCTTGTGTGTTGAGAAATTTCACAAATGTTAAAAGTAAGCTAAAAATTAGAGACTCACCCTGGTGGAGGAGTGGTTGGGTCAATCGTTCCAAAGGAGCACAGACCACATACCCCTAGTTTCAAGTCCTGGGTCTGGGGTGAAGCAACCAGTGTGAACAACTAAATAAAATAAATAAATGCTCGTTCCTCCTCTCTCTTCCTGTCTGTCTACTTGTGTTCATTCTTGCCTGTACCTTTCCTTAAAAATTAAATTAGAACTGTAATTATTGTTCTGAAAATATATCATGCATTCTAAAGATCAAACAGAGTGATATGATGGTATATACATACAAGGGGATGTTATTCAGTCATAAAAGGTAAAGGAATTCAAATCAATGCGAGAATGTGGCTGGATCTTGAAAACATTCTAATGAAATTAAGCTAAACACAGGACACTTATCATATGATTTCACTTCTATAAAATATCTAGACTAGGCAAATTTATAAGACAGAAAGCAGATTAGAGGTTACCAGGGACTCGGGGGGAGAGAATGTCAAAATATTGCTTAATGGGTACACAATTTCTACTGGGGATACTGAGCGAACTTTGTAAATAGTTAGGCAACACTGGAAATATGACTGATGCCACACTTAAAAATAGTCCAATAGTGTGTGCCCTGGTGGCTCAGCATTAGGTCCATGGCTTCAGCATGGTCCCAAAGCCGAAGGACCCAAGCGTACGACCCCGTGCCAAGGGGAACAACCAAAATGAACAACTAAAGGAAGAAATAAATGCCTCTTCTTCCTCCATCTTACTTACTAGCCGCCTGCCTGCTTGCCTTCGTTTCTGCCTATTCCATCCCCTTAAAAAAAAAAAAAAAAAGTTAAACAGACACATATTCTGTGATAGGCATCTTACCATGATAAACACATTTCAGGAATTGTACATAGTGTGTATAAAGAGTAAAGAGAGTAAGAAATCTGTCAAAATGCTGATGGTAGTTTTATTTCTCATTCACGTGTGCTAACCTTTTCACGTGTATGTTTCACTCTTGTCACTTAAAAAGTGAAATGACGCTTTTAAAAGACATGAGAAACACAGCCCAAGAGGAAGGTGGGGAAGTTGGAGCTGCCCGGGTGAGTGGTGCCAAGGGGGACACGGTGCCGATGCGGGTCCACGAACCCATGCTGCGAGGAGGCTGCCCTCGGCCATGGGTGCCATTGCACCCCCAAAAGCCACAGCGTGAAGTCCTAACCCCAATAACTCAGAATATGACCCTCACTAGAAATACGATGTCAGAGTTATGTTTAACTAAGAGGAGGTCACGACAGAGTGAACTGGGCCCTACTCAAGTAGGACCTGCACACTTATCAAAAGGGGAAGCAGGCAGACAGCTAGAGGTCAGGGTGATGCACCTTTTAAGCCAAAGAACACCAAAGATTGTCACTAAGCCACCAGCAGCCATGTGCGAAGGTCCATTTTATGTGTCATCTTGGCTGGACCGCCATGCCTGTGTGATCAAACATTATTCTGAGTGTTTCTGGGGAAGCTGTTTTCTGGATGAGATTAACATTTAAACAGTGGACTCTGAGTAAACAGATTTCCCTCCCCAATGTGGGTGGGCCCCGTCCAATCAGTGGCCATAACATAACAGTTTGAGGTACCCTGGCAAAAAAAAAAAAAAAAATGAGCCCTGCCCAACAACTAACTGCCTTTGGACTCCACCTGAAACTTCCCTGGGTCTCCACGCGCCAGCCTTCCCATCAGATTTTGGAACGGCCAGGCCTCCATCATAGCCCAGTCCTTAAAATTAATCAAGTCTCTCTCGGGGTGTGTGTGTGCGTGTGCGTGTGTGTGTGTGTGTGCGTGTGTCTCCCCATAGATAGACATGTATATCCAATACTTTCATATAAATGCATGCTCGCCCCCGGCTGTGTTTCTCTGGAGAACCCTGGAGCTCATTTTCCCTCACGAGCCTCAGAAGCAGACGTCCAGCCTCTGGAGCCCGAAGACAATCCGCGTCCACTGAGGGCTCGCCCTTGTGCTCAGATAGCCGAGATGCTGGCATGTGGAGATTGTAGGTCAGTCATCAAAAGAGAATTCTTTTATTTCAACACTGAAATGTTAGAAATTCGGCCTCTGTTGCATGCCTTGTCCCATGCCACACCTGCTGCGCCCCCGGCACCAGGCCGAGCTCACCAGGGACCCGCTCGGTGCCTGCACCAGGGTCCCTGGGGCTCCGCCTCAGCCACACCTCCCACTCGTGCCTCCAGTGTCTGCCACCTGTCCCTGCTCTAGTACCTTAGAATCCCATTCTCCACCAAACCTCTCACGGGAGCCCTTTTCTTCTTTTCAGATCTCTCCCTCGTATATCACTTAGATGTCGGTTCTTAAGGCTCAGTCACCTGTACAACTGGAACCATTATAGTCTAGCAATTATATCTCAGTTAAAATGTTTTTATTAAAAAGAACCAGCTCAGCTTAGCTTAGCCAATTGGCAGAACTGGAGCCTAGAATTTGATGCCTCTCAGAGCAGAGGAAGCCTGAATTAGGACAGACAGGGCCACCACCATGGAGGAAGGCGGGTTAGACCCAGGGGCCAAAGGGTCAGCGGCAGACAAGAGCAGCCCAGGCCAGACCATGCACCAGGGTGGGAGGGTCCTGAAGAAAGGGTCCCACAGGTGCAAGTGGAGCCCAGGTGCCATCTGAGTCCTATACTTGTACCCGTTTGCATCTATGAGTGATGCGTGGTCATGAAAATGTCTTATGTTGTCCCAGGGGTGCGAGGGCCCAGCTGCAGAGGAGGGGCTCCTTCCTACACCTCATCCTAAGCAACTCCAGACCCGCTCACCAAGCACGCCAGTGTGTGCCGAGAAATGTTAGCCAGGACTGTGACCCGACACCAGCACCAGAGTGACCTCCACTTTTCCTTTCCCGCGTGCATGCAAGGTCACGGAGTCCTGCACACTCTTTATTCACAGTATCTCTTGCATTTATTTCCTGAAAGACCTCCCAAAGGATGATATGAAATCTAGAATTGTATTCAGTGACTGAGGGAGGGAGGCCATGGATGGGCAGAGGACAGGCTCGGCCATGGGCTGGATGAGGGCTGCGTGGAAGTTCACTTGAGCGTTCTATCTCCTTTTGTTTTTTGAGAGGAGGAAGAAGCGCTTTATTTATTTTTCATTTGATTGTTCACACTGGTTGTTCCCCCGGGCCTGGGGCTCGAACACAGGGCTGTGTGGCCTGCATCCTTTGGAGGCAATTGACCCAACTGCTGCTCCATCAGAGCGTGCCATTACCTGCATTTGAATGCTTAAAATTCTCAATAACAGAACTTAGAATAACAACAACAAAGTTCTCTCTCACGGTGATTCTTTCCTTTCTGTCTCACTGTGGCCACGTTTAAGGGACAAGAAGAAGCTTGCCAGCAGGCACGAACAGGGCCTGTTCCCTGCAGAAGCTGGCCCGTCACACTGGCCAAAGTGCATCTGTCGGGAGCCTTGTGCCACCACCCCGCCGGGTCAGAAACTGATTTGTCCTCATCTCAAGGAGGCTCTGAAGCAGAGGACAGACACACACGAACCGGACTCAGGAGAGTGACAGCTCCTCTGGGATGCGTTTCATTCTCCTTTGCTGAAACCCATTAAGTGCCGAAGGTGCGGGGCACGTGTGACCTTTTGCTGGCAGCGTCTCTCCCTCTAGGCAGGCTGCACAGGGTGCTTTATGAACTTGGAGCCACAGCACAGACGTCCTTATAAGTGCTGACATCTGTGAAGCCATCGTTAGAACGGAGCTGGGGTCCTTCACAGAGAAATTGCATTACCTTTCCTTTCGAACTGGGCTAGAGACTTCTGGACTGGGTCAAAAAGCGATTGTTTTAAGAAACTATCAAGCAAATAACTGATATTATGGGCCTTCCCTGGAGGGTAAAGTCAGTCAGTTCCCTTTTCATCCTGTCTAGAGAATCAGCAACTAGTTAACATACAACCCAGAACAGTTTAAGCTTGTTGACATGAATCAACTGCGATCTTCCTCTTCTCTCCCACAAGCTCCCTGACTTTGGGGCCTGTTTCAGGCTTCCTGCCTGAATCGTGTCCCTGAATTACAATATTCTAATCCCCAAACCATGTGGGTTGACTGTTCAACGGCTTCCTGAATTTTCTTTTTTAGAGAGGAGGGAAGGGAGAGGAGGAAGAAGCATTTAAAGAAGAAAAAAAAGAGGAGGAAGAACATCTCTATTTACTTCTTCACGTTCATTTTTCACCCTGGCTCCAGGTTCCTGTCCCAGTCCCTGGATGGTGCGTGGTCCGCACACTGGTGTCACCACCACCTGAGCCACAAGATCACGCTGGCCTCCTGAAATTTCAGGCTGATCTGCTCACACTTTGTGTATGTTTATTAGCATCAGGCCAAGACAGCCAGCCCTTTCCCACAAGGCCAGGATGAAGACGGCCCCAGAGTCCCGAGTAGTTGTCCGCATGGGCGACGCGCTGACCTCCAGGCTCCTGTGCGCTAAAGTCAAGCCAAATGCCCGCTCTGGAACGCACTTCCTTCCTTCAAATAGGTTAGTGTCTCAAACCTAATTTCTGTTGGATGTTGGCTTGCCCAAGGGTCATTTATTGCTTTAAGGCGTCTGGATATTTCTGCTCTTGTCAATATTGTCTGGATCTACAAGAATTCAATGGCCATGTATGTTTCTTAGTCCCAAACTCCCAGGGAAGAGGAGGGAGTAGAACATTCCAGAATAATGTGGCCATAACTACCATCTGAGTGAATACCTCCAACTACTAAAGGGCCTTATCTGTGTCCCTCCTCCCGGGGTTGGCCGGCTCCAATGTTTCCTATCTACCACCACCAGATTGTTCAGAAATGTTACTTTTAGTTAATCTCTCATAGTTTCCATGGATTCCCAAAGTCATACTCTTCCCTCTCCCTATCTTTCTATCTTTGCTTCCCACATAACAATTTCCATCCAGCATATTTGGTCTCCGTGTTAACCTCAACATGCAGGAGGCCGTTCTATAGAAAAAGCACCTTTATCTGGTATTATCAGAGAGTTGCAATTGGAGAGCACAGGGTCAGGTCAGAAACCCAGAACATGTCCTCAGGAAGCACAAAGGCCGCGAGGCTTTTATAAAGGTGGGATGAGGTTAACGGTCAGGTAGAGGCATCCCACAGCAAACATAGCCCCGTGGAGGAGCAGCAAAGTAAGAGCAGGTAAAAGCTCACTTTCTCAGGACATTCTCATTCTCACTGTCTCCTTGGAATGTCGGTGGTTTGGTCCACTCTGAACAGGACAAGTCCTCTGATGTGGCTGGCCTGGCTCCACTTTAAAATAATCCTGCTCTGCCATCTACTCACACAGACCCCTGGAAAGTCTATTCAGAACTCTTATAACGTGGTATCTTCACTCAACATGGCTTTTATGTGAGAAATTGATATTGTAACCATCTTTGAAGATATAACTCAAACCCTACCCTCTTTTTAAGTATCCCTGTGATCACAACCATAGTGACAACTGTCTCTTGTGAAACTACAATAATTGTCAGGGTTAGGTGCTCTGGGTGAGCAGGTTGTCCCGTCGCCCATGACCAGAGCTTACAAGGGCCCCACACTTGGTCTAACGTCCAGCAGTTATTGGCTTGAAATTATTTTCTTGTCAAAGAACGAATGTCCAAAACATTTGTTAACAATTCTCTAGAACATATCACATAACTATTAAAAATAAATTAATATTTGGGGCATTCATGTCATATAATTACCAGTAAGTCTGAGATTATTTCACACATCTGACTCTTGGCCCATGTTTTGACCTGACTGGTTAACGTTCCTTTAATCTCTTTACTGGAGAGCTAGCACAAGTGTTTCTTTCTCTGGCTCTCATGTTAATGGCATGAAGTTTTATCTCCAGGAAGGGTGGAGGATGTTTGTCTAGTGAAAGTAACTAGCCAGGCAGGACTGTTTGAAGGCCTCTGGGTAAGGTAAGATGACTGTCTTATTTTCCTTATAATATTTTAAATGCTGGACGTGCTCTGGTGGCTGAGCTGATAAGTCTACTGCCTCGGACCAGTGCAATCCATGAACATCCCAAGGACCCATGTTGCTACTGGGGACGGGGGGGGAGAACAACTAAGATCAACAAGTAAATAAAAATAAATAAAACTGTTTCATCCTCTTTCTTCCTGCCTGCTTACTCCCCTTCATTCCTGCCTGTGCCTTTCCCTAAAGAAAAATTAACTAAAGTTTCGTATTTCTCTACTTCAATAAAGTGAAACAATCAGCTTGTTACCTACTTTGAAACTTCTGTTTATAGAAACTCCAAGTTTCTACACACTTATTTACTAAAATAATATTTTGCATTTTGACATTTCCTGCCTTAATCAAAAGTTTAAAAGATCTTAAGAAGGAAAGTTACTGAGGTGCCCGTAAACATTCTGAGAACCTAGATGTTAGAGTCCCTCCTGAAGAGATCGAGTGACTGAAATGAAACAATGAAGAGGGAGATTGAGACTATGGAAGAAAGAGAAATGCCTGGGAAGGAAAAGAGAAAGGAATGTTTGGCGCACCCTGATGGAGCAGCGGTTAGGTCAGTCACCTCTAAAGCTGCACAGACCACTTACCCCTCCGGAGGTGTGAACAACTAAACAAAAATAAAATAGGGCGCTTCTTCCTTTTCTCTCTCCCTGCCTGCCTGCAATCACCTTCATTGCTCCCTGCACCTTTCCTTTTAAATGAAAGGAAGGAAAGGAAGAGAAGGGGAGGGGAGGGGAGGGAAGGGAAGGGAGAGGAAGGGAAGGGAGAGGAATGGCACAGGAGTGAGTAAATGCAGGTACTGGATGTGAATAATAAAAATCTGTCATCATTGTTGGACAGGAAATTCAGAGGTTTGTTACAACCCTGAGACCCATGCCCAGCGTGTGGTCCCCAGAGTTAGTCCCACCCAGCGCCCGACCACTGATCACTAGTACGAGGCGCTGGGCACGCCCTGGCGGAGTAGGGTTGCGCACAGTCCACGTACAGCTTCGCGTCCCGGGGCCGGGGAAACAACCAAGATGAACAACTAAATAAAATAAAGTGCTTGTTCCCCCTCTGTCTCCCTGCCTGCCTCTGCTCACCCTCATTCCATTCCTCCTGCACCATTCCTTAAAAAAACAAAAAAAAAACTAGGCCCTTTTGTACTACTTCTCTTATCCCTTTACCTTGCGTGACTTTCCGCCAGTCTTCCTGGAGCACCTGACACGGTAATGAATAGCTGCAACTGATTTTCTCCCCCACCATCTGCAGATGGTAAGTCCCAAATTGATAAAAAAGCAAGGGCTTTTTATTTTTAGTTATTTATTCTAAAGGAAAGATCAGGCAGGAATGAAGATAAGTAGGCAGGCCAGCAGGAGAGAGAGGAAGGAGAAGCATTACTTATCTGTTTGTTTGTTAGTTTATTTTAGTTGGAGCCCCCCACCCCCACCCCACCCAACCCTGGACCTGGGTTATGAACACGGGTGATAAAAAGCAAGGACATTTATCTCCAACACTGGTAACCGTGCCTGGTACAAGGTGAGGACTCAAACGTTTGTGGAGTTGGAAAGGCAACTTTCACGCTCCTGCAAGGCTCACTTTCACCTCTTTCATCTCAAAGCTTTAAAGTGAGAGGATGAGATTGTCGCTGTGGGGATAGCAGCTGACTCAGGGGCCTAAACTAGTCCCAACTCTTTCTGCCTGCAGCTTGTCTATGTGAGGTCATCATTCCATGCCATTCACCTTGGTTTTCATCGCTTCAGATTCCCACTTTAGTTTCACATTCACTGACCTACCACTCAGTATGCCTCTGAGTTCCCTGAGCCTTCAGTCAATCCGATTTTGACTCGAGGAGGAAACAAGAATTACAACTAATATTTCTTGAGTGCTTCTTATGTACAAAGCATCAGGCTAAGTCCTTAGGACCCATGATCTCATTTCACCCACACGAAAGCCATGAGCAGGCCCTGGAATTAGTCCCATTCTGCAGTCCAGGAGACTGAAGATGTCAGAAGTGAAATAATGGACCGAAGGTCACATGGTCTGTAAGTAACAGGTGCCACACAGGTCAGGAAAGTCTCTGTTCCTAAGGAAGGAAAGAGGAAAAGAGAGAGAGATGGGCACTGAGGTGGGAACTAGCACTGAGTTTTGCACAACCACCAGAGTTCTGTCATACAAATAAGGTTTTAAAAGAGGAGTATTTAAAATTACCCTTTAATATGGAAACATGAGTTTGAGGGTGAAGAGTTCCTGAATTATAGCACTGAAATTATTCTTAAATCCTGTAGTTAAAACACAAGTGATTTAAGGGGTGCCCTGGTGGAGTAATGGTTAGGTCAATCATCTCCGGAGGAACGCAGGCCACATCCCTGAGTCCCAGGTCCGGGTGGAAAAAACAGTATGAATAACTAAATACAAATAAAATAAAATGCCACTTCCTCCTCTCTCTTCCTGCCTGCCTTCTGGTCTTCATTCCTGCCTGCACCTTTCCTTTAAAAACAAAAGTGCTTTAAACTGGTATGCACGTAACCCTAACCATGACTGAATGAAGCCGGGGCCAAAGTTAATAGCCATTCTTTTCCTCTTGCCACCAGCTGGGTCCCCCAATCCTTATCCTTCATGCCCTGGGCAGGATGAAAAGAATGCAAAGCCCAAACGGAGCAGCTCTGTGGCTCTCTGTTTTCTTTTGAAAGTGCAATCTCCTTAGAGCCAAAAGCAGATGCAAATCAAGGGTCTTAACTGACAGCTGTGTTCTCACCAATGAGAGAAATGGAATTGCAGGCCTTAGAGGAAAGAACTGAATTTGACAAATGCTAGGCTCAGTATCCGGTTCCGGTTCTGGGGGAAGCCCATGGAGGGGGCCCCTCTGGGGCCTGTCCCAGGAAGAAAGGAGGCGGAAGAGGTGAATGCCCCTCACAGGGAAGCAGGAGGCAGAAACCACCACTTCCCAGCATTGCCGAGCTCCCCAGGATCGTCCTGGGAAAGGTCAGTCTTCCAACTTGGGAGAAGCCACAGTGCCAGCAGGCAGCTGGACTCTGAGCGAGCTGGAAGGATGCCGACCTCTCCGTTTTGTCTTGGTGGCTCCTGACACAGTCCAAGACTCAAGACTTATCCTGTGTTTAAGCAGTGACTGTCTTGGCCTTCACAAAACTCCCATCAAATCTCTCATTTAAATTATATTTAGCGGGAAAGTGATCTCTTTCGGAGAGCTGTGATGAGAAGTGAGCTCTTGTCTAGTTTAATTCGGGGCCCTGGGTAAGTCATTGAAACTACCCTGGTCTTGTTTCTGCACCCAGGATGAAGCGACTGGCTCTTCAGAATCCCAAATATTTGGTTAGAAATCTAAGATGAACAAATTGCAACCAGCGACGCGAACGCTCATAAAGGATGTGCATTTCAATGATGTCACACTAGCAAGATCCAGAACGCAATTAAAGTTTTTATCAAGTGCATTTGAATCAAGCATTGGGTGCTGTACCTCCAGTAACACTGCCTTAAGCAGCGGTTTTATTTTCATACACACCCATCAAAATCAGCATTACTTCTTAAAATGTTTCCATAGCGGAATAACACTTCCGAAGTTTTCGTTTTTTTTTTAAAGGAAAGGTGCAGGAAGGAATGACGGTGAATGCGCAGGCAAGCGAGTGGGAAGAGAGAAGAGGAAGAAGCATTTTCATGTTATTTTTATTTTCAGTTGTTCCATTTTGGATATTTCCTACCCTCCCAACCCCAGCCTGATATGTGAACACACATCCTCAGATGTACACGGACTGCGCTCAGCCGGAGGCAGCAGGCCTAACTCTACTCCACCACTTCAGTGTACCCTGAAGATTTTTTAAACAGCATATTATTGGGTAATGAAACTTGCAGAGAACATATATTGTGCAATGTTTCACATGAACTTAAGAGACTGATTTTCAAACATCCTTCACAGTATCCTATGAGTTGCTCGAAAGTAGACTCAGGCAAATGCTATCTCGCTTACTTTGTGATCTGCAACTCCTCTCCTTCATGCATGTATTTATTCATTTCACACAGAATTAGTAGGATGTGGTGCTAGGTGCAGGGGAGAGGCCACCGAGCCTCCTTATCTTCATTTCTTTACAGTCTGAGGAAGGAGGCAGAGAAAACTGGTGAATCAAAGAGATGTGTCCAAAGGCAAGAAAACCAGTTGCAAGGGTTTGACAGGCGGCAGCAGGAGATATATCCCTGATGAATTCTCGTGCTGTGATACTTGAACTTCAGAGGAACTCCTGGATGCGTGGGAGGCTAGCTGGGGTGGGGGAGGTTCATTGGGGGGTGAATGGTCCCTTACGTGGGGTGTTTCAGACAAGCAACACATAAGCAATGTATCTGCGAGCCCCAGGGGCACAAGGCCCCTTGTGGAAAACCATTAAGAATTTTTAAAGATGGTGACAGCAGGGCACTGAAGCTATCGTGGGGCTTCGTCTCCACACAGGCCTGTGCAACTCAGAGCAGGACGGTCCTCTCGTGGGAGGCAGAATGATGGCCAGGCGTCAGGAGGAAGGGAGAGGACAGCGTGGTTAAACAGAGCCTGGGTGTCTGAGACGGAAATGAGCCCACCTGAGGATAGCTGTGATGCGCCTCTGGACTCCATAAACCAACATCACAGGCTTCTTACTGCCTCCATCACAGAGACAGTGATTCCCCTTAATTGAAATATTTGGATTGACTCGCCTGGGTTATCCTGAGTCTGACATCTCCTCTTTACCGCTAAAGAGGAAACCGGGCTGCAGAAATTGTTCCAGTAGGAAAAGCTTGAACCGTGACCTTCTCGTTTTCCTGGTGCCAGGTGTCCGGAAGATGAGTTCCCTCGAGTGGTCAGCTGAGCACTTGGAGGGCACGGGTCCAGGAGCCACCCTGATTTTGTAGCTTCCTATTCAAAATGCCTGTCGAACATCACAGGAGCTGCATCCAGCTTTCAAACCTAACGGAACAGGGTAAACTCACTATTTATAGAAATACCAGAGTTCAAATGCGGGCTTTCCCACATACTAGCATGTGTTTTTATTTGGTTGTTAAAAGGTAAGCTTCTTTTAAAAATAGTTAAAGGGATACAAATACACATCCCCAGATTCTGACAATAGCATTTGTTGTTAAGTATTTTCTAGGCAATATGAAAACAATGTATTTTCTTATTTTTTTACACAAATGTGTTGCAGGAGACAAAGTTCTCTTTAGTTTTATCTTAAAACATTACCATGTTCTTACGGGCTTTGAGTATTTGATTTGTATGGATGTACACTATTTATTGAAACAGACCTCACGAGCAGCAGAGGTTGCTTTCTGCTTGCAGTTATGGCCAACAGTCGCCTGACAGCAGGGACCATTCCTAGAAGTACAGCTACCAAGTCCAAGGTTATGCTCATCACAGTTTTTTTCTTTTCTTTTTTTCAGAGGAAGGCAGGCAGGAATGAAGGCAGGCCGGCAGCCAGCAGGCAGGAAGAGGGAGGAGGAAACAGCAGTTTATATGGTTGTTCATTTTAGCTTTCTGCAGTCCTGGGCCTGGGACCACGGTCCTTGGGCTTTATGTGAACTGCTCCCCACCTCATTTTCAATACTAATTAAGCATTAACAAATAAGCCGAATTATTAGAGCCTGATTTCTTCATGCAAACAATGACTTTCTCAGTGTTTGCTTGCAAGGATTGAAAGAGGTTAAAGGAGGTCCGTGGCAAGCAGGCTGTCAACGAATGCTCATCTTCACATGGAGTATTGTACTTCTGGCCATCAAATCAGCAAATACAAAAATATGTTCATGGACAATTCTCTAGCAACATCTTAGTTTTAAACCCCATTGTTGAATGTGGCTAGTGAAATCTCTAAAGGTCAGAGTATTTTCGAAATGCACATTTGACATTAATTCTGGATTAATAGTTGATTTGTTAAGTTCCTCTTTTTAATACATGTTCAATACTAAAAAGCACAATGTACTAGACTAATATACCGATTAAAATCTATCTTCAGTCATGTCTGTTATATTTGAGGGAGAATCTTCCTGCTGTATTGAAGTCATTCAAAATAAAACTCTTACAGCCAACTCTCCAGAAAAACAACTTAACCCCAAAGCGGACACTTGTGGACTTTTCCTTTCAACTTGGGGAAACCTGTCTTCCAGATCTCTGGGGCCCTGAGGGGTCTCGAAACGTGTCGCAGTCCAGACGGAGGTTCGCCGGGCTGCTCAGAACGGCCCTGCCGAGGCTAGCGGGCTCCCGCCGGCAGCTCCTCGCAGAGCCGATCGGGACAGATCGGGAGCCACCGCGTCCCCGCGCCGCCGCGGTTCGTCAGCGCGCCCGATCGGCCCGCGGCCCCGCCCGCCCCCGCGACTCCCAGCCGGGCCGGACCCCGGAGGCCGGACCCCGCGCCGCCCCGAGGCGGCCGAGCGCGGCGGGGAAGCGGGGTGGCCCCGGCCCCGCCGGCGCGCCCCGAACGTTCGCCGCTGCGCTCGAACGCTCCCCGCGGGCGGCCGGGAGGCGCGGGCCCGACCCGCGGGAACAGAGGCGCAGGCCGGCGGCCGGGAGCGGGCGCGGAGGCCGAGCGCCGGGGGCACCGGGCGCGCTTCCGCCGGCCGCGCCGCGCACGCCGCGCGCGATGGGAGGCTCGGCCGGCGGGGGCGGGGGCCGCGCAGCCGGAGTTCAGGAACTGGGAGGGCGGGCGGCGGCCGCAGTCGCCGAGCGCCCAGCGGCGGGGCCTGAGCGCCGAGGTCGGGCCCGCCGCTCCGGAGCCGCTGCCGCCCGGGCCGCGCAGCCGCCACGCGGGAGACGAGCGCCGTCTCGGGCCGGGAGCCGCCGCCATGGCCAAGGTGAGGGGCGCGCGGCGCAGGCCCGGCCGCCAGGCGGAGGGCCGCGCCCTCGGAGGGCCCGGGCCGGGTCCGTCCGGCGGCCCCGCGAGCGGGGGACCCGGGCTGGGCGGCGGGCGCGCGGGGCTCGGCTGGAGGCGCGAGCGGCGCGGGTCGCGAAGTTTGCGCCCGAGAGCGGGCGGCGGAGCAGGGACGCCCGAGCGCCGCGGAGCCGCGGACCCGAGCGCCCGGTCCGGCCACGTCCGCCGCCCGCCGCCGCGGGGAGCGCGCCCCTGCTGGGCCGCCCGGCCGGGCCCGCGCCGGAGGACCGCGCTCTGGGAGCCGGGCCGCGAGGCGCCGGCAGCGCCCCTCTCTGTTCGGCCCCTTTTCCGTTTGAATGGCGCTGCCGGCGCCACTGAAAGCCGGGCCGGGCGACGGCCGCTCCCAGCGCTGCCTGCTGGGAAGGGAGGCCCAGGCCGCCCGCCGCGGCGGAACTTCGCTGCTCGCTCTCTGGCCGGCGGCCGTTTGCAGCTTTGGCGGCTGGCGGCGGACGGAGCGGCCCGGCTCGCCGGCCTCCTGGCGGCGCCTGCTGGGCTGCGGGGCCCGCTGCGGGGCCGGCGGCCCGGCGGCCCGGCGCGACGGCGGGTGGTGACCGTCGGGGTCTCTGCCGTGGCTGCGGGAGACCACCAGCCCGGTCTCCCGCGTTATTTGTGAATCCTGCAAACTTCCTTGGCGTGGAGAAAACCCTCAGTTGTATTTGTGTGCGTGTGGGAGGGGGTGGGGGGCATTCGGGCTAGTGCTGAGGGATCTGGAATCTTTGCTTTGAGTGTCAGGTTGCTCTCATTTCAGCCTGCGACGTTTTGTCCAGGTGTGCAGTGTTTGTCAAAGCAGAAGATTCTCCAGGGAAGCTGTGCCCGCTGTGCGGCTGACTGCTTGCCTGGCTCATGTCTGATGGGCTGGCTCTCCCGTGGTCTTCAGTAGATGGAACAGAACTTGTTACCTTTGCTGTGTACCTGTAGTTTTGTATTCATCTTTCCCAAACAAAACTCAAGCCAAGAATTCCCAAGGGATTTTGATCTTGCGGTCTGTTGCCAAACCACCGTCCAAAAATGACCCTTCCCGGGTCCGCCCGGTATCCTTGGGCCGCGGTGTGGGTCTTGCCCTCCGGTCCGATGCGTGACCAGGTACCGACCTTGACCTGGACTCAGCTTCGCAACTGGTATGGGCGCGTGTCCAGAACGATAATTTTGTTTGAGAGTTGAACCTGAACTTCGCTTTTTCCAAATGTAGAGGACACTGTTTCTTGTACTGAACGTGAATTGCAGGTGTTACCAACACTCCCCTGAAGAAGGCGCCTTCCTGAGACACCCCTGTGTTTGTCACCTTTCCAGTTTCTCTTCCCCAGGGGACTCATTTCCGTGTCTGTTTATTTTGACAAATGGATCCATTGTTGTCGTTTTGAAAGGAACAGCAAAGAGGCCCTTATTAAGAGATCTCTTCCTCTGAGTTGTTTTCTGCTCTGGGGATTCTTGGGTCCCTCCAGTTTCAGTTTCTAGTTGTTCCCACTGAGTTGTTGTCCTTGTTTTTCTGCCATCCACACCCCTGACCTTTCCAGCATCTGAGTAGTTTGGGGTTTTCTTTTTTTTCCCCCCGTTTTTCAAATTGGACGGGGTGCAGGGAGAATGTACTTAGTAATAACATCAAATTTTTTATGTAAAATCTAAGACTCATGGCCTCTGGCTCAGCCTGCAAACTTTCCTTTAGTCCTATCTGGAGGCGTGCTGTCTGCATAATTTAGGTCCTGTTGGGTTTCCCTTTGGATTTTCCGGAGAATGACTTAAGTGCTCTTCAGAGAATTTTCTTATTGTACTGACTTCCCTGAAGATGCCATTTTCCTTCATTTGAAAAAAGAAAACAAACCTCCATCGATGTAGTCACAGTAGAAAGAAATCATTTTCTAGCAGAAAAACTTTAATTGGGCAGTTCTTCGCTGCTAAAGAAAGTTAATCTGTAGCTGACTGTTTTAAAGGAGTTACCTGTTCACTTGTAATCATCACTGGAGAATGCTGCACTCAGCTGTAAGTGCAGACCCCCGTCCTGTCTCACTAACACACAGGAGAGGTAGTGTGAAGTCGTGACTCCTCTTAGAAGCCTCAGACATGTTTTGAAGTTGTCTGGTGAACTTAGGAGAAATGATGTTTGCTTTAAAAGATCAGCTTCCGAGAGAGAAATCCTCCCCTCCCCCACGTGTGTCAATGGGACGTGAAGAAAATTGTGGAAGTCAATCCATAGCTATTTAACTTAGCTGCACATTCAGAGCATTAAATTTTGGCAACTTATTCAGATCCTTTTGTGCTTACATGCTCACTTTCTTTTAAAGAGAAAAGAAGCAGGCAGAAGGAAGAAGCATTTTATTTAGTCGTTCAGTTTAGTTGTCTCTCCCCAATGCACCCCCCATTCTGGTCCCTGAATCCTTGTCCTCAGGCTGCACGTGGGACCGTCCTCTAGCCATGAGCTCAACACCTGAGACATTAGGGTATACCGAGAGTCACCTTCAGGAGTGATCAATATGGCAAGATTCTAGAAATCTGTGATGCCTTTTTTTTTTTTTTCCAGCTCCATTATTTAAAATCAGATTTATATTACCGCTCTGGTCTAGTTGAATTAAGTAGAGTGAAATGTTGAAAATACTAGGACATGAATGAATTGCCCAGGACTGTCCCCTGATCCTGTTAGTGAGAAGAGGTTAGCAAGCACTCCTTATAGTGTCCCTGAGCAAGAATATCTTTATTTGAAGAAAAGAATAGAAAGACCTTTTTAAAGACTCCTGGGTTAAAGATGGTCCTGATAGTTTTTGTTTGTTTCTACACCGTATGGAAGAGGCTAGCTATTAGGTTTTGTATGACAGCAATATTCTTCACAGTGTCTTAATATGGAGACTGTGGACAGAATTTGTATAGTAAAAAAGAATCTTGGACATTAGAAGGAAGGTAAACCAATTTCTTACAGAGGGATAGGGCCCTCTGTTTCTGTTGACCATTTGAAAATGAGAGGTTTGCTTTGATGCCCACCTAAAACCTGATCGCGTTGTTACGCTGCCCTTCTTTTTTGGAATGCTCTTTTCTGGCCTCTGTCCCTGGTGCCTTTTTACACATTATCTCTCCGCTCCAACGTCGCTTACTCTGGAAAGCCATTCCTCATCTCCCTGACTGCTGCAGGGTCACACCTGTGTCCCTTCTGCCCTTTTTCCTGTGTCTCTACTGAAGGACGCCTCCTGTAAGTGTGTGCCACCTTTGTACCCTCTGAGGCTCTAGGTAAACTAATTAACCGATGAATTTGCATTCCTTGCCTCTGTTCTACTTCTCCAGTTGGAGAGCAGAGAGATGGCCCAGTGCGATAAGAGACTTCAGACCATCTGCGGCTGTAAGCTTTTGTTCTTTTGTGAAGTTCAGTAAACATTTCTTAAAAAGTATACAGGCACCGTGCAAAGACACCCCAGCACAGCCGCCGAGGCACGAGCAGGGCTTTTAAAGTGTAGTACTGAAGTTTCACTCATGAGTGCATGAGAAATCGGTTCTTGTATTTTAAGAAACAGAGTTTCTATTTCTGAGAGATTTTAGAAGGTTCTCTTGGCACACCCGGGTCGCTCAGGCAGCTCACTTGAATGCAGGTCATGTAAAACCTATGGACTAGGCTTGGGGACAAAAAGAGTTGCTTTAAACCATGAGTTGTTAGAAGTGTGTTTGATTTCCAGAAGTGTGGTGTTTTCTAGCTTTTTTATTTTTTTAAGGAAAGGTGTAGGCAGGAATGAAGGCAAGTAGGTAAGCAGGCGGGAAGAAAGAGGAGGAAGAAACATTTAATTTTATTTTTACTTATTTGTTCACATTGGTTGCTGTCCTCCCCACCCACCCCATCACCCTTCCCAGGAAGCGAACCCCTATCCTCGGGAATTATGTGGATTGTGCTCCTTCAGAGGCGGCTGACCCAACCACTGCTCTGGGTGTGCCTGTTTATCTTTCGTTATAGGGCTTTTCTATTTATCTTTTTTTGTTAATCATTCCTAACTTTTTTTTTTTTTTTTTTTTTTTTTTTTTTTTTTTTTTTTTTTTTTTACGAGGAAGGAAGGCAGGCAGGAAGAGAGAGGAGGAAACATATTTTTATGTATTTGTTCATTCCTGGTTTTTCTCCCAGCCCTGGGTCAAGAACCTCGGGCCCTGGACTTTATGTGGTCTACACCCGGAGGCTGACTTAATGCCTGAGCCACCAGGGCACACTGGCCTGTTACAAAAACACAACTTTTTCTAACTTAATTGCATTGTAGTCAGGGAATTTGATACTAATAATTTACCTGAAAATTTGTTGAGGCTAACTTTGTACCTAGTATGTAGTCAGTTTTCGTAAGTGTTCTATCTGTACGTAAATAGAATGTATTTTCTCTGATTGGCGCCTTCTGTGTACATACATCATATCCATCGCGTCTGTCCTTACTACCTTCTTGACTGTTGTATCTAGCTGGCCTTTGTCCTTTTGATGGAGACGTTAAAATGGTAGATTAAATTGTTCTCTCAAGTTGATGGCGTGCCCTGGTGGAGCAGCGGTTGAGTCAGTCACTTCTGAAGGAGCAGGCCACACAGCCCTGGGTTCGAGTCCCAGGTCTGGGGAGAACCAGCCAGTGTGAACAACTAAATAAACATATAATGAAATGCTTCTACCTCCTCCTCTCTCTTCCTGCCTTCTTGGCCTTCACCTTTATTTTTTTTTTTAATTTATTTTTTGTTGTACTAATTATTCTACACATTAAAATAATTTCTTATAAATAGGTTCCCCATTTCTTAGATCTATGTCAGCACACCCTGCCCTCCACCACATTACCGGTGTCCTTCCCCAGTGTCCAGTGGGCTCCGCCACCGTTTGCCCCCGCCCGCCCCGGTCCCTGTTGGTCACCTCAGTTCTGCTGCAAATGTTTCAGGGTTGGTTATGTTTCATCTGTTCCTTTGTTTTGTCTGTTCACATTCCACCTGTGATTGAGGTCGTCTGGTCTCTTTCTTCTTTTGACTTGTTTCACTGAGCATCATCCCCTCTAGTTCCATCCATGTTGATTCACATGACAGGGTGTCATCTCTCCTCAGGGCTGTGCAGTGTCCATTGTGTGTATGGACCACATCATCTTGATCCCTTCTTCTGATGTTGGGCTCTTAGGTAGCTTCCAGTTCTTAGCTATAGTGAACAGGGCTGCAGTAAACATGGGGGGCACACATCTCTGCAGATGGGGGCTTCTGTATCTTTTGGGGAGATGCCCAGAAGTGGAATGATGGGGTCATAGGGAATTTCCACTTTCAGTTTTTTGAGGAATCTACAAACTGTTCTCCATAGGGGTCGCACCAATTTGCACTCCCACCAACAGTGCAAAAGTGTTCCCTTTTCTCCACATCCTCGCCAGCATTTGTTGTTTCCAGACTTTTGAATAATAGCCAGTCTTTCTGTTGTAAGGCAATATCTCATTGTTGTTTTAATATGCATTTCCCTGATAACCAGCAAGCACTGCACCGTTTTTAAAAAATTGTTTTCTCTTAAGTTTAAAATTAGTTTTACCTTCCAGCTGAATTGAGCTTTTTATATTATAAAGTAACTGTCTTTATCTCTAGTAGTGTAATTTTTCCTGAAGACAATTTTGTCTGAAGTTAATGTAGTTTCACTTTTTTTTTTTTTTCTTAAAGGAAAGATACAGGCAAGGATGAAGGTGAACAGGCAGGCAGGAAAGAAGAGAGAGAGGGAAGAAGCATTTTATTTTATTTAATTGTTCATTTTGTTTGTTTCCCCAGTCCCAGATCTTGAACCGGGGACCTTGGGATGCATGTGGTAAACTAACCCGCTAGGCCACAGGGCATAGGGAATGCCTCACCAGCTTTCTTTTGGTCAATGTTTGCCTGGTATGTAAAAAAACCTGTAACTGAATTTTTCCCTTTTTATCGAGTCTGACAGTTTTTGTGGCTAGAGAGTTTTGTTTGTTTTTATTTGTGTTTCCTGGTGTTCATATTTCTGCCTATCATCTTACGGATTGACGAGTCTTCTCTTCTTCCTCTTAGTTTTTCTCCTCCTCTCAACTTTTTGGAAGATTTCTTTGTATATCTCTTCATTTTCAGTGGTTATTGTAAGCATGTATATTACTGCTACTAAGTCAAAGCCCAAAATTATTCAATATCATTTCTTTCCTCCTGACTTATAAAAATTGCTTAAGATACTTAACTCCAGTCATTTCTCCCAGTAGAGTAAGTTATTGGCCAGTATTTGAACTTTGTCTTTTCCAGCGCAAATTAGACATTTTTATTTTGTAATCCGTATGTTTATTTAGATTTAATAAAGTTTGACTATATCTTTGCTTATTATTTCTTCTAAACATTTTAGTCATTTCTGGGATAACTTTCCTTTTACCTGCAGTGAAGTCTTTGGAATTTCCATTGGGGAAGATTTGTTGTTGATCAGTCTCTTAGGTGTGAAAATGTATTTTGCTTAGTTCTTGAAAGGCAGTTCTTTTTGGTATACATTTTCTCAGCATATCCGAAGATACTATTCCCCTGTCTTCTGCTGGCTTCCAGAGTTACTGCTTAGAAGCAAGCCATCCAATGTGGTTCCTGAGTATGGCGGTCAGACCCTTCCTCTGCCTGTTCCCTCCAGACCTTTAGTTTGTGCAGGCCGGTGTGCCCGGCTGCTGTCTTCCTTCACATCACCTGGGCTTTATCAGGTATCTTGGGTCAGGGGTGGGCATCCCCGAGCTAGAATTTCTCTGAGGAGGGTAGAATGGTCTAATCTGTGATTCCCCCATGGTAGCCACTTGCCATTTGCAGGGAGCAAGAAATTGGAATATGATTAGGGATCAAGGAGCTGTGTTTTTAATTCAAATAACCACATGCGGCTAATGGCTACTAGAGTGGGGAGCACAGTCTAGAAAATCTCCGGCAATGACTTTTTCATGAATGTTGCCTTTTCCATATTCTCTCTTTCTGGAACTTTAATTGCATGAAAAGGTCCAGCAGACTGCTGACTTCTCACTCAGCCTGTTTTCCTCGTTCTGGGTAATTTCATTGTACTTCAGTTCACTGGTCTTTTTTTGACAGGCAGATCTAGTCTGCTCTTTCATCCGTCATTTCATTTTCAGTTAGCTTTTCTTTTTAGAACTTGTATTTGGTTCTGTTTCAGATCTGCTTGGTCATTCTTCATAGTTCTTGCTTTTTGCTCCCAGGTGGAAGTTTCTCTTAAACGTATTAGCCTTCAGACTGTGTGTCTCCTTTCTGATATGAGTCTCAGCTCCCCTCTATGCCTCTGTCCCTTCGACTCAGGGCTCCTTGCTTGTGTTCTGTGATTTTGTGTGATTTTGCTGTGAGTTGCTGGTTTTCCTTGGCGCGCCCTCTGAGGCACTGTGCTGATGGGATCCGCTCCTCCAGAGAGAACACTGTTTGCTGCACCCGGCTCCTGGGGACGCCCCGCAGCTTCAGTTCTGGCTTCCTGTTCTTCAGTATGGACCTCACCTCTCAAGAAAAATGACCTTTATTTTCCTTCTCTGGGTCAGTGATCGTGTCCTTGCATAACAGGTTTTTCTCATTTACCCCTTGGCGTCTCTATCTCTCCGCTCCTCCCCGCCCTGCTGGAGCTGGGAGCTGAGCTCAGGGACAGAGAACCGCCGGCTGCCAGGGTGGGTGCTGCTCAGCACACCTCCTCCCATCTTCTCTCACTTCCTCGGTGACCCCTCTCGACCCGTGAGTCCTGCTGACGGTGTGTGTGCACCTTCCACGTTCCACGCTCCAGCGTTGCACGCTGGTGGCCCCGCCGCCTCCTCGTCGGCCAGAACCAGTGATGCCAGAGCATATTCTTAGACAGCCAAGTGCAGGAGTGAAAACGTGCGCACAGTACTCACCTTCTTCGAGGGAAATAGTGAGAAAGTCAGGTTGTTAAGTGTTATCCTTGAAGCCGAACCTTCGGTCAAGCAGTCAAAACTGTAAGCTGTGGGCACTTCCCTTCCGGTTGGTCCCCCCACGCACACTCCATGAAAGATGGTCGACAAGCCCATGTCATCCGTAGGTGCTGCAAATACAGTGTTTCAGGATGTTGTTCGGTCTGATTCAGTTTCCGTGTGCTGTTGTTGGTGCTTGACAGTGGAGTCACACGGCACCGTCCCGAGTCAAAAGGCCCGTTGGTGGCTGTTAAGTCAGAGAGACAGCTTTAGGGATAAGTGATGAGGGGGAAATATGCAGCTTTTATTTGGGGAACTAGCATTCCGATCCCTGGCCTCCCTCATTTGGAACCTCAAGGCTCTGGCCGCCAGGTCCTCTGCTCCGCGTTGGGGCGTCGTGGACAAGGCCTGGCCTCCCCCGCCCAGGTGCTCCGAAGCATGCATCCCCGAGGCCGCAGCCTTCTGCGGGCACAGCGGGGCCGACACGCCGTCTCGAGCCGGCAAGACTCTCAGAAACACTCGGCTGTTTCTTGAAAAGCCTGTGTGTTTCTTTGATTCATTGAGTAAATTTGATCCTTATTCTGTCACACCGGTCACTTTAGAAATCCTGACTGTCTGCCTCTCGAGTGCAAGTTCAGTCTGGGCCTCGAGGGGCCCTTCCTCCTGGAGCTCCCAGGAGCCCTCGCCGTGCCCATGTGGGGACCCTAAGGTCTGGATCCCCCCAGAGAGCTGACATTCAGAAATGAATGGCCTGGCGCACCCTGGTGGCTTCATGGTTAAGTTCACGGCTGGGGCTGGGAGGAAAGCTAAAGGAAATACTTTGCTGCGTATAATACACACCTTTTTGGCCCAAATGTGTGAGGGAAAACTAAGGATGCTCATTATACATGCGTTGTACTAATTCTGTATCAAAATAAATGTTTTAAATTCTTTTATTTATGCTTCTGAGTTAAAAGTATAACTCTTATCAGTAGAGATGTCCGTATGTAAAATAAGACCTTGGAACACAGTCATCGTTTGTTGACTTATGACGATCTTGCAGCAAAAGCGGTGTTGTCGGCTGGGTGAGAGACTCTGACTTGCTAAGACAGGTGACGCCGACTCTGTGACTGGGAGTGAGCAGGACGCTTCTCTTCATACATGTCAGGCGCCAGCCAGCAATCTAGCTGGTATTTCTCCAGAATCACAGACCCTGCAGCGCCAGCAGCAGTGATTAAATACGCAGAAGAGCATGGCACAGAACTGCCGAGGGCCACTGCGGGCCTCCCACAGAGCGTGTCCGCAGACGGTGGAGGGACAGGAAGAAAAGCCGCTCGTCCCTGTGTCTGCCCTTGTGTTCTGTCATTATTTGTTACATAAAATGTCTCGCACCACAATACATTAAAAATAAATGCTGACAGTCCTTTACAATGCAAAAAACAAGTACATATATTTAAACAAATAAAAATTTGAATTAAAAAAATTGAAATTTTTTTTCCTGGACGTTTAGGCCCAAAACACGGGTGCGCATTATACACGGCAAAATACGGTAAACGCAGCTCTTCCTCCTCTCTTCCTGTCTGCCCTTCTCTCCTGCCTGCACTTTCTTTAAAATAAACAAATGAAAATGGACGAGCTGTTTAAACTGTGCCTCACCAGTGAGACGCCAGGTTAGCCAAGTGTCTGATGCGCGTTCACAGAAGAGGTGCGCCCGTCTGCTTAGGTCTCGTGGCTGTACTCAGGAGCTTCTTTCTCAGCTTTTAGCCTGTTCTGTATTTTCAAGATGTCAAACAATGAATATTTATTGCTTTTGTAATCAGGACAGCAAGTTTGTTTTTTTAAGAACATGCGGTCATTAACCAGGCTTCTAGAGCAGATTCCCAAATGTAGCTTCCTTCTGGTCATTTGTTTTGATGAAAAAACAATGTCTTAAATTAATGTCTGCAAATAATTAATGGTACTTCAGTAGTAAACTGCTAATGCACCTTGAATGACAAATAAAAGCTTAAAACTTCATCTGACTTTGTTCATTTCTATGTTTTCATATTTCTTCCAAAGGAGAAAAAAATGTTTAACTTTTAAAAATAAATACAAACTGAACTGAGTTTCTCTGACTCCATTAGATCTTAGTCATTTAAAGCCAAGATGATACCAAAAAATGTGGATATTGTTTTTTAAATTCTGATAACATTTAAAGCTACTACTGTGTGTGCAGTCCTGTAGTTTTAAGGCCATTTCCCTATTTGATGAGTAGAAAGCTTCGTGCTGTAGTTTGTGCTGTGAAACTGGTGGGAGGTGGTTCTCTGAAACACAGGTAGTATTTCCCCAGACCGCCCTCTGAATCCTTAGGGGTTCTGCTACAA
The DNA here is from genome assembly GCA_004363575.1 of Solenodon paradoxus. NCBI lineage: Eukaryota > Metazoa > Chordata > Mammalia > Eulipotyphla > Solenodontidae > Solenodon > Solenodon paradoxus. The sequence continues at coordinate 11,628 of RJWH01007894.1, read as the reverse complement.
ACAGCATGGCTTCTAAGAGAGACGGACAGATATTTTGTGAGTGGTGGTCGTCTGTCCTGAGTTGCAGGCACTGGGAGAGCTGTCGCATGCTGGCTGCGTGTCACCGGGACTTGTCCAGCCACACATGCTGGGCTCTGACCCAGGGTTTCCGATTCGGGGAGTTATCACCCAAAATCTCCTGCTACCAGGTCCCAGGGGGCGCTGGGGGTCGGGGTCTGGTACCCCACTCGGAGAACTGTTGTGGATGATGGAAGAGGACCTGGTTCTTCCTTGGCTCGTCCCTGACAGATGTGTATGCTTGTATTTAACTAGCATGTGTCTTTACATGACAGTTTTCACACTATGGCTCTTTATCGACCGACGGACTTCATTCACTAGACGAGGTCGCACCCACATGCTGTGCAGCGAATACTTGCTTAAGGGTTCAAGTGACGCTACCAAAAGACTGGCACGGAATTCTCAAATAAACACGCATGTTTTCTCGTCAGCTGGTGTTCTCAGTTCTTTTCAGTGTTTTGGTTATTGGTCATCGGTGGTGTGTGCAAAGCGGCCTGACGGCTCTGACTTCAGCTGCGTGATGAGTGATGGCCGCTTATTCCTTTTTCTGTGGCTTGTTCGTAAGCCAGAAAACATGCCCTGTAACCCTGTATGCCGCTAGTTTGCTTTATCAGTGCGGCCTTATTTGCTTTGTATAAGTGTGCTCCTAAAGTCATTTGTATAATGAGTTTTTTTATTTACTAGGAAGATTACTATGTAAAATAAAACTAATTTTTAACATTTTATAATTCAGATAATCTATGATATTGTGTAAATCCAATTTTTTTTTAATCTCATTGGTAGGCCCCCTCCCTCTACCTGTGGTGAATCAGCACTTCATCCGCTTTAACTTTCCTGTTTGCCTGTGTAGGTTTCCCAGAGAAATACAGTGACCAGTGATAATTAAAACCAGAGAAAAGGCGTGGAGTTCGCACACTGGAGGGGCCTGCCTCTGTGCTTCCCTGATTGGCCTGGGGCTCGCATCTGCATGCGAGCAGGGGTGTGCTGTGTGCTCTGGCGCCCGCCTGTGTCTGAGGCCGGCTGTGCTGGTGGAAGTGACGATCAGTAAAGTAGTTACGTCTGATAAGAGCAGCGCAGACATAAGAGCTCCTTGACGGTGCTGGCACCGTTCGCTCGTTGTGTTGGGTTCATGAGCAGCACATACTATTAGCTGTGGAAGAGATATCCGTAAGATTCACTGTTACTAACTTGAGAACCATTTTACAGAAGAATGAAGGGATGTGAAGGGAAGTGTTGAGTATGCTGCCAAAATTCAAAAGCATGTTTTCTCATTCAGCAGTCTCTGCAGAATGTGTAAATATTCTAAGTGAGCAATGCATGCACATTTTCCTGCTCTCAAAGAGTTTATAGTCTAATGAGGGAAACAGAAAATTAGAGACCTTCAGTTAAGGCTTAGAGCTGACGAGTCACAGTGTGTGCGATGTACAGCGACACAGCACAGAATTTGGGTTCAGACATGAAACCCTGTAATCTGTTTTTCTGCGTTCTCTGTCACTGAAAACACGAATAAAAATGAGTTTATGTCGATAAAGAGGCCACGGTTTGAAAACTGTATGTAAAAGTAAATACTGGGTGGTAGAGCAGTAGTTAGGTCAATCGCCTCCGAAAGAGCACAGTGCACATACCCCTGGGTTTGAGTCCTGGGTCTGGGGAAAACAACCAGTGTGAACAACTAGATGAAAACAAAATAAAGTACTTCTTTCTCCCCTTTCTTTCTGCCTGCCTACTCGCCTTCATTCCTGCCTGCACCTGTCCTTTAAAAAAATACTAGTTAGATACTCTGACACACATAAGTATGACTTTGTAATACCTTCTTGCCATTAAGTATTTCTCAATAAATTGTCCTTTTGCCTGACTTGTTTCTGGGGTGGTGTGTTTGTAATGAATTAGTTACGAGCTTGGCATGCCTCTGACTCAAGGTAGCTGTGTATAAATGCCTGTTTTTATTACTGCTCGATTTCCCTTGAATTTATTTTTTATTCAGAAATAAATTTTGTCGTGTCTTCTGTTAGAGATGTAACACATGAATAGAATCAGTTTCATGTGACCATGACTCACGTATTCCGGTGCAGGAGCAGTGGTTTGACAAGGGCGGCGCACGTCGGGCTTCAGATCCCAACTGCATCCAGAGGCGTTTTCTTCGGAAAGTTACTTAGAGGCTCAGCTTCCTCATCTGTCAAAACCAAGAAATAATATGAACTCAGGTGAACTACATTGCACAATCCAAGTGGGGGGGAAAGCAGAACTGTATTTTTCTCTAATTTACAGCAAATATGTGTCCTCGTCCTCCGGGGAGCTGGAACTCATTGTCCACAGGTCTCCTGCCCACGCCAGCTGGCGTTTGAGCTGGAAATGTCTGCATGGGGCCCCTCCGCCCTCCCTGAACACCACCGAACCTGCACCCTCTCTTCCACGTGCCCCTCCCTCACCACTCCCTTGCTGCGCCCCGGAAAAAGGGGACCTTTTCTGTCGCCTTGCGGTGGCAGGACCCCGCTGTCTAAACATCCTGGCACTTCGTCTGATGCCATCAGCGCCCTTTCCCCGCCGCCTTGCTGTTTCACGGGGTTCTGTGGCAGAGGGCAGGTTCTCCGCAGTCTCCCCGGAGCCTCCACACCGTCTGGATGGCCCCACGGCCTCTGCCAGCCCAGCGGGGCCCCTTCCAGGCTTTGGGAGTGGAAGTGAGGGTGGGAGCAAGAGGCCTCTGTGGCCTCTCAGTCTCTCACGGGTGTGTCCGTGGAGGCCAGAGCGCCGGGGCCCTGGGATCCCGCTTCAGGAAGCCGTGCTCCAGGTCTGCCTGTCGCTTCCTGTCCCGCGGCGGGGCCCAGAGGCAGCAGAGGGGAGGCCACAGAGCCGCTGGGGAAAACCCTGAAGATGAACTAATAACCTGTTAAAAAATCTCTACCGGATTATCTCAAGAAGTCAGGAAAAATGAGTGTAAACAAGAGCTAGTTGTCACGGCGGGGCGGCGTGCATGAAGCCGAAACGAAACTAAAGGTGGCTCTGTTGGGCCTGGAGATGGAGGGGCTGCCGCAGCTGCACGGGAGCTGGAACAAGGTTTTCTAAGCTCGAGCTGATGGGGGCAGCGGGGGCGGGGGCTGACAGGCTGGCGAGACGCCGGGCGCCGCGTCTGGAAAGAATTTCTGGAGAGAGCCGTTTGACCAGGAGCACACAGCGAATGTATTAAAAGCAGAAATGAATAGTGGAGGTGCCCTGCGGGGCTGGGAAGGTGACATCAAGAGAACGCACGTGTGTGTGCACGCCTGTGTGTGCGCGCACACACACGTTCAAAGCTGCCCACCTGCTCGTCGTGCCGGCAAAATGGATTCTGTGTACGTGAGGCTTAGGAGCTTCCTCCTCTGTGGGCGTGTCCAGGTTACCTGGAGTAAAAGGTGTGATGAGTGTCTAGATGCAGGCTGCTAAGGTGAGATCCCCTGTCTTGGGGGTCCTTACTCTTAGTCCCAAGTTCTGCCAGTTAGTTTTCTGCTTGCACATTGGCATTCTGCCCGGTGGATTCCAAGCTTTCTGTCCCCGCATCAAAATTAGGCCTGTGGAGGTGATGAAATTTTCTGCTTCTTATTTGTCAAAACTGTGCCAACCCTGCTTCCAAATCTGGGTGTCTGATATTTTAGTTTGATTCTTTTGACCTTTGCGTGTAAGTAATTTGGGTAAATTACCTTTCATCAGAACAATGTCAAAACATGACAAGACAGTAGAAGTGTAGAGGACACACAGATAACGAGCCCTTCGGCATTGCTAGAAACCCGGAGACATCACCGCTGTGGGCTCAGCAGCTCCATTTAGTAGGTTTGCAGGTCGTGCATCCTCTGGATTGCCAAGTGGAGATCATCATGGATTTGCTCCTTCAGTAAACTGATGAGCATCTGTGGGCCTGAAACGGTTGAATCTTTCTTAATACCACATTTTTTTTACAAGGAACAGTGCCGGAGGGAACAAAGGCAGGAAGAGAGAGGAGGAAGAAGCGTTTATTTTATTTAGTTGTTCATCTTGGTTGTTCCCCCCCATCCTGGGCTGTGAGTCTGAGTCCTTGGGATGTGTGTGGACTGTCCTGGCTGGAGTTGGCAGACTCATCTGCTAGCCCATCAGGATTGCGCCAGGAATACTGCATTGAAGGAAATAATAAGAAATGCCTCCCCTGGTCTCAGGCACCTTGCATTCTAGGGAGGAGGTGGCAATAAACAAGGTCAGTAAGGAGAAAGATCAGGAGAAAAACAGCCAGGAAGGAGGGATAAGGTGTCTGTGTGTTAAAGCACACAGTTCATGGGAGGGGGCGGAGCCGCCTCACTGGGAGCTGACCCCCCAGTAAAGACCTGGAGGGAGGCAGGAATGGGCTGAGCTCTGTGGAAAGGGCGAGCCTCCCAGCGGGACAGCCCCAGACCTTCCAGATGTGGGAACATCGGGAGCAGAGCCGCCCGGTTCCAGCCAGGCCCGGAGGTCAGCTCGTGGTAAGGGCTCTGGCATTTATTCTGGTTCTCAGGCCTTTGGAGGGTTTTCAGTAGCTCTAAAGGACTGTTTGGGTTTTTTCTCACCCCTGAAGGGTAGTGCTTGCCTTTATTGGCCAAACTTAAGGGAGTTAATGCTCTGTCCACCTTCATATTGGACTTGTATCTTAGTTTATCCCCTCTTGAAACTTAATTTTTGTATCTAATTGAAGTCACATTAGAAAAATCCTGTGCTCCATTCTGGCCGGTCAGTGAGATGGTTACGGAAGGGTTGACAGATGGTATCCTTCTGTGTGACCGTAGCACAGTCGAGTCTGTTGAAAGATTTTTAATTAATTTTTAAAGATCTCTACCATACTGAACATTAGATTCTACCTGAGAGAATCAGATATGCCTCCTGGTTATATGAAAATAAATACACCCCTGTTAGAACAGTTTGCCCCTTTGGGATATAAGCGCATTGGTTGGGCTGGCATTCTTCTGACTGGTTTTCCCCCAGATGGCGAGGAAAATATTCCCAGACAGCCAGATCTGAAGCAGATCCGAAAGTATTTATAGCCAACTACATTCCTGTTCTGATTGAAACCACACCTGCTAAAACAGTTTCTTGTATAAACGCTCAGAATTCTCAGCAATCCTGAGAACAGTAATGGAAGAAAGCAGCTGAACCCTGAGAATGGGCCAGAATGTTCTCGTGACCTTGAAAGAAATGGCGTTGTCCCGACTTAGGATTTCGAGATGCAGAGAATCTTTATCCTTTTCCTGGTTTCACTGAGTAATTCTTTTTAATATGAAATCTATTACTGACACATCATATTATTTGTCCTTAAAACTCCATCTGTGAGATTTAAGATACTGTCTGAAGAGTTTAACATGATTCAGTTTTTTTAGCCTTTTGCTGACAACAATTCCAGAGCGGAGAGCGCAGCGAGTCGCTGTGCGCGAGCCCACGGAGCCCCAGCCAGCCCCGCCAGCTTCGTTCCTCGCCCCCTCCCTCCCCCCATTATCTTGAAACAAGTTTCAAACATTATTTCATGATCACTTTTCCAGTGTGTGTCTCCAAACAACAATTTAAAAAAAAACATGTCATTTCTGTTGTCATAGTTAACAATTAAGACTAAATCCTTACCATCTTGAGCTGCCCAGCCTGAGGGCACGCGGTGCAAATGAAGTCGTGAGTTAAGTGTGCTATGTTTATGCTCTTGGAATGCGTTAAGGTAAGGACAGTGTCACCTAGTTTAGCTGGCGGTTCAGGTGGTAGATTTAAAGCTGTGAGTGATCAGCACGCGTCGTTATCTGCAGTGTGAATGTAAAGAACATCTGGCAGTCGTGTGACTACAGCGGACGTACCCAAAGTTTTTAGGATGTTTGTTTTTCTCTTGTCACTTCACTGCACTTGGCGGAATCCCAGCAGAGAAGGCCTTCTGTCACCTTTCTGTCCACGTGTGGTGCGAGCAGTAGAGGATGCTTACAACTAGAGTTGAGAGGACTTTCACACACGTACTACATCAGAGGTGGCGAATTGTCACCCTTCACCTCCAAATGGTACTTGCTGTTGGTTAAAAGTTGGTGACAATGAAGATTGAAAAGGAAATACTGATGCTCTGTATTAGCTTAAAATATATAAATCTACATTTATGCACCAATTCTTTGACAGAAAACCAACATCTTATCTTTGAGTATATCTCTGACTGGAGTCTGAAATGATCCATCTTCTGTAATACAGTCCTTGCCTGTGATTTCCGTTTTTAGTTACTTCTTAAAGAGTTGAAAGGATTTTAAAACTATTTCAAAGCATTATGAATAAAAATCTGAGACTTGAAAAATGATCATTTCCCATTTGTCTTAATGAATTCTTGTCTCACCCACCCTTACTTTGACCACAAGCTATTTAGCAACTTATCGGTCCCCCGGCCCCGCGTTTTCAACCCAGGTCCACAGTTTTCACAGCCCGCACCTGTGCTGCCGGGGCCGTGTCGCCGTTTTAACAAGCCTGCTCACATCTTCAGCTTCGTTAGCTCTTGCACTTCCTTGCTTGCGTGACCATCCCGCCGCTCGCTGGGAGGGTGACTGCAAGGGACACAGTGGGTTTGAGAGCCGCGTTAGTCACACGATTCACCCAGTGGGATCAGAGTAGATTCAGGAATAGCTGCTAAGTGCCAGAGGGTGTTTGCAGAGCCTGTGCCTGGGGAGTTGGCATGTGGATGCAGCCTGCACGGTCCCCCTAATAATCAGGCTGTAGCGTTTGTGTCTGTTTCCTGAGATGGTCTAGGTTAAAGTGTGGGTCTCCTGTGTCTTTCGGGCCTGGAGGGCATCGACGGTGGGGAATGACGGCAGTATGTGTTTGTTCTTCTGCATCATGACTTGACCTTTTAGGAAATCAGTAAATCAGTACCCTAGTGCCATAGTTACCAGATGTACTTCTGTCATATTTTCAGTAAAAATGGATGTTACACAATCACATGAAAAATAATGTAGTTGCTTCCAGTAACTTAATGTGAAAGAAGTGGTGTCACATGGCGCTGTTTAAAACCAGAGAATCTTGGAAGTGTGCGTAACTTACGAGCGTAGTTCCTGCGGTTTCCGCAGACCCCCCTGCGACTCTGGAAGTAGGGGAAGACGTGCTCCTGTGCAAAGTGTCTTCTGCTGCTGGGGTGGGATTTACTCTTCCGGAGCCTTTAGGTTAGCCGTCTTCAGTGTCAATTGATGTGGTTGTTACGAGCTGCTGTTTATCTTGAAAGATTGATTAGGGTCGTCTCAGGGTGCTATTGAAAGCGAAGGCCAAGGTAGATGCCTCACGTCCAGAGATTTCAGTGAGTCCCCCTTCCCCGTCCTCGTCCCGGGGTGGGCCCACCGGGAGCTCGGCCTCCGGCCTGGCACGTGGCAAATCCCTCGCTTTGTCATCCTTTCCTTTCTCTTGCTTGCTGTTCAGTCTAAATATCTGCATTTGACCAGGTACACTTTATCCTTCCATTTTTTTGTTTAATAAACTTGAATTTAGTGCTTTTATTTTATTTTGCCAAGTTCATTCTTTTTGGCAGTCTCAGTTTCCTCACCCTTTAGCATCCAGTTTCGAGAGAGCGAAAGTAGCTGTACTTCTCTGGAGAGTACGATATTAGCTGTATCAATCTCAGAGAGAAATTACCCGAAAGAGGAACCACTGATAAAAATAAATCACAGTTAAAAATATTGGCCCCTGTCCAGTGTCCGTTTACAACAGTTACCCATGTTCCTCATGTCACCCAGCAGTCTGTGCGTTTACGTAACGGCCTGGAGGAGAAGCATCGTTTTGAGTAGTTTAATTTAAAGATTGATACATTTCACTTGAGTATAGTCATGTTCTTCAAATTTTTTAAGGTCAAACATTTTATTTAAATTCTTTAAATAGGCCCAAGGGACTTCTGATATAATTGTATCATTTTTCATGCATGAGCTGAGTCCTAGAAAATAAATATCCAGGATCTTTTATCTTATACAGTAACCATGGCTGTGACAGGACCTTGAGTCATTAAGAAAAAACTTTCCTTAATGAATTATTCTTTGAGGGTAATCTTTTTAAAATCAGGAGAATGTGTCATATTTACAAAAAAAGACACTGAAAAATGGCTAGGAATGTATTCTGTTTTAGATTGAGCATGAATTCTTTTTATTCTAACTGAAAAAACTTTTAAAAATATTCATCGGGTTTTGATCTTTGAGCTTTTAGGGGCAGAGATAGTACCAGGGTGCTGGGAGGAAGAGAGAGAAGGCCGGAGAGGGGAACCCTGTGGATGGTCTGCAAGTTTCCACTTGGGCCCAGGGCGGGCCCTGCACAGTACCCCACACGTCCTCTGCTCCGCTCTGAACAGATCTAATTCCCGCTTTATGTTTCAGTTTATTTTATCCATAGGTTATATCAGTAAGACCCCCTTTTTGCCTGCTGAGCGTTCATTTATTGCATAGGCTCAGCAAGGAAGCCCTGATATCAAAAAACGGGATATTAAATTTTAAAGCTTTCTGTAAACATCCCTTGTGTCTGACCTCTGATTCATGTTTTGCACTCAGCTCCGCGTTTCTCTTAGCTGGGCCTGCCCCTGGGTGTCCCTCTGCACTACCCACCCAGGCGCTCCCCGGCCCTGTCTTCACCAGCCAGCCCCGCTCTGTAGCCGTCAGCCCGCAGGGCCCCCTCACACCAGCCATCCTGTCGCCTTCTGTCAAGCAGGCCACCTCCAGCCTGCTGTATCGCCCCCCGGAGTCTGGAATTGAGTCGTCCCGAACAGCTGCACACTCTTCACTCCCACGTCCGGGGTCACCACCTCTCCGTATTGTTACACGGGGCGTGCAGAGCCCCCACCACAGCCCCCACCCGACTTCACCAGGTCCAGCCGTCAGCTTGGCCACACAGCCTCCCAGGAAGAGGCAGGCGTTTAGAGTGGCCTCTGATCCCTTGCAGCAGAAAACCTAGGATTTGGGGGGATGTTCTTCCCCCAAATCACAGTAGAGATTTAGGAAAAGCATAATTAAGAAATGTTGGGATGAGCAGCGTGATTTTGCAAAATGAAGTTCCGTTTCTGAGCTTCCGAGACTGGTGCTGGCCGGTTGGAGCCCTGGAGTTCGATCCTCTGGCGGGCAGTGAACCCAGGCTAATGAAGTTTTGCATCATGAGAAAGCAGCACTTCCTGTCTTCCAAAACTGCAGCAGGATTAAATTCTCTGGGACCGACAGTGACGTCCTAGCTTGACCACCTGCGCACCTTTCAGGCCCAGCGCTTCGACCATCTGCATGTGTTTGAGGTGTTCACGCGTGACTGTGGCTGGTACTGGGCAGGAAGAGAGGGCCGCCCGGGGTGCTGGAGGCTGCAGGCCTTACCAGCTGAAGGAAAAGGTGTGAATACTGTAGGGTCTGTGTCAGCTCAGCGCAGCCTGTCGCGGGGACACGTGGCTATCAAGGGCGCAGCATCTGCCGCAGGTGAAGTCTCTGGGCCCACAGGTGACTAGGACTTGGGCAGGTGAAGGAAGAGGGACGGCGCAGAGAGGAATGTGTCTCATGACGATGTGGGTAATCTTGTGTGTGGTGTCTTCAGAGCGAGTGTATGAGCAGGAAGAGCGTGGGCTGATGCCAGTGTCCAAAACTGGCTGGGAGAGGGAGGAAGGGAGCAGCTGGGTGAGGCCCAGCCCAGGGACAGAGTTTCCAGAAGGAGGCTGTGGACAGGGAGTCAGGGTGGGGCGGACAGGCCAGGCGGACAGGCCAGGCGGGGGCCCGGCCAGGCGGAGTCCGTTGGCGTTAGCTGTCAGAGCGCCGCTGGGACCCGTGGGCTGAGACCTTCCAGTGGGCAGAGCTCGACCTCTGCGGGTTGAGGAGTGGGGACAGCTTTTCTCTCTGTTTCCTAAGTCAAGAGAAGGCACTGGGCTAGGGGATATTTGGGGTTGGGGGAATTGTTTTCCGTGGACGATGTGATGGACGCGAGGGTGTGAATGCTCCTGGAGTCTCACAGAGAAGTGTGGAAGCAGGCGGGGTAAGAGTGGGGCTGAGCGCTGGTGGTCAGTGCAGGTTATCGTCCTGTGTTGAGGGAATTTCCTCCTGGCCGCTTGCTTTTGTTTCGTCTGTTTTCTGAAGTCTGAGCCAAGGTCACTTGTTTCCTTGTAACCCCAAAGTGCCCTAAAGCAAGCATGCGACAGTGTTTTTTCAGTATTACACTCTGCCAGCTGTTTTCTGATGCTCACTGTCTTGTCTTAAGGCCTTTTCTGAGGCCCCTGCAGACCACTTTCCAGCGCATCTTCAGTCCTTCAACCTTTCCGCTCGCTCAGCACTGCTCGCGGCTGGTGGTTCCGAGCGGGCTTGCATGTCAGCCTGTGAGGCCACCTCCATAGAAGGCAGGCACGTGCAATTAGGCCCCTGTTCTTTTTTACCTACAATTTTTAATTTCTATTTTAAAATTTGTGGCAAAACAGACAAAATTTGCAGTTTTACTCATTTCACAAGCACAGTTCAGTGGCATGAATGCACTCACGGTGTTGCGTAGCCATCACCTCCGTTTCCAGAACATTCTCAGTGTCCCAGATACTCTGTTTTGGTCTTACACAGTGATTCCCCACTTCCCCTCACCCCTGCCCCGGATATCCTCTCTTCTGCTTTCTATGAATTTACCTTTGCTAGGTTCCTGGTCTTAGTGGACTCTTGCAGTGTTTGTCCTTTTGTGTCTGGTTTATTTCACTTGACACGTTTTCTCAGTCCGCCCGTGCCTTAGCGTGCGTCGTGCCTTCATGCCTTTATCTGGCTGAGTCGTGCTCCCTGTATTTTGTTAAAGCATCTGTTGGTGGCACTCGAGTTGTTTCTGCCTTTTGACTAGTCAGCTGAGAGGTATGTCAGAGTTTGATTAATTTAAAATTAATGTTTGCTTTTCAGTGTTTATTTTAACTGATGTTTAATGTTAACATTTTCACAGGTGTTAGAATTAGACATTTTCAAGTTGGTTTCCACTGGTGACTTCCCTCCTCTTTGCGTCTCTTTTCTACCTGGTCATTTTTGACTAAATGTCAACACAATGAATTTTACCTTCTTGTGTGTTTTTCAAACCATTTTGGAGCTGTTTCCTGGGATGCAGCTCAGATGCTTTGAGACCATTTGATTCTATTGATACTGCTTTTAAGTAAGTTGTGCTAGGTGGGAGCTGACCCACCTTAGGGCTGTTTCTCCACCCTGCGGAGGCGGGTAGCTGCCTGTCTGAAGCCGCTTCAATGTCATACCTGTCACCTGTCCCATTTGGGTCCCCTGTGAGTGGGACCTGTGCTGTGTGAACTTGCTGACCCCCTGCCTGCTGGCCTGTGGCTCTGCCTCCTCCTGGCGGCTCCCACTGTGCTTGTGCTGACCGCCCTCCCTGGAGGCTCACTGGGGCCTGCAGAACTCCAGCGCAGTGTCGGCTTGTCCTCTGCTCTGCCGGACCCTGTGGACTGCACCTTTCTGGCCTGCAAACCCCGAGGCGTCCTGGGGTGGAGATCCCCACCCTAGCTTTTTAGACATGTGTTTGAGGCCGGCCCTCCGAGTCCTGGGGAAAAGAATAAATCTGTCCCTGCTCCTAGACCTCTCTGTCCCAGATCCTCTAGCCTCTGTCCCTTCCCCCCACCCTCCTCTG
>RJWH01007893.1:0-35664 GCA_004363575.1 Solenodon paradoxus | reverse complement strand
ATCACTGGTCTATCCCTATCGACCCTGAGATCTCTGAACAGGACAGCATGAGACAGATGGATTGGCTCTTCTTACCATTTATGAAGATGTGTGTCCTTTCTCTTTGCAGAGTTTCTGGTCCCTCTTCCTTTTTAAAGGTTGTAGTTGCTGAATAGGTGTAGTTTTGCTGTGTCTGTGGGGAGGACACAAGCTTGAGATCTTAGTAGTCTACCATCTTGAAACCAGAATGTTTATTAAAAATGTTTTTAATCCCAGGCCCCAGGCCTTTGTGTTTGCATGGTCTGCACCTTATTCTCCTTAACCACCTGATCCACAAGGGTATGCCTGTTAAATGTTTTAGTAAAAAGAAAAAAGGCAATAAAATATGCTTAGGATTTTAGAAACCAAATACAATAGTGAAGGATAGACAGTGAAACGTCTTCTCTGTCCTCTTTGTTTATTCCCACAAGCAACCACAGTTAACCAGTTTCTTGATATCCTGCCAAAGATAATCTTTAGCTTTATAAGTATGTGGGTCTATATATCTTTTAAAACATAAGAAATGACAGCATTCTAAATACATACACCATTCTCTCCCTTTTAAAAATCTAATGTTTAGTGAGGTAACTTTTATTTACAAAATAATATAAGCCCATATGTACAGGTTCACAAATTGCTTCTTTGCCTTTTTAACTTAATATAGCTTAGAGATCAATTTATGTTATTATATATAGAACTGCCTTTTATCTTTTTAGTGACTGTACATTTCATACTATACATACTCTTACTGACTAAAATCAGGAACCAGAAAAATATGGATATGAAAAGATACTTGTATTTCATTGTGTGATGTAATATTTGTTTGAGAAAAAAAATCCCTTTTGAGAAAGGATGTTTTCATCTTTAACTTTTACAAATGTTAATGTGCATATACTTTCAAGAGATGTAAGTATACACACATACATTCCAGTTCACAGATTTATAAGAATTGAATTTGAGTCAAAGTGGGTGTGTATTTGCAAAATGCATTCTTTCCCTCTTTTTCATTTTAGTATATTGACATCAAGTAACACACTTGGGTTTTAAAGGTTATGTGCACATATAAAAATTTAGATGTCTGACACATGTATAAAGCAAGAAACATACATATCACTTTTTATTAATAACTGTTTCCTGACCTTTTATTATGAAAATTTCAAACATACAGAAAAGCGAACAATTATACATTGAACACCTAGATCTAGCAGTTATTATCTTGCATATTTGCTTTATCTGCATATATTTTATTAACCATTTATTAATCAGTTGCAGACATCATGAAATTTATCCCCATATACTTCTATGTGAATTGTCTGCCATTTTGCTGTATAATATAATACACACAAAAGACATAAATTCCTTTATTTATTCTAGTCTCGCATATATATTTGTTTTTGCAGTTTCTAGTATATATTTAGTTTTAGTTTTATTTGTAAAATATCTTTGGTAGCTAATTATTTGACCGAAGACCGAATCAAGACTCAATATTGTTAATTTTTATGTCTGTTAATTTGGAGTAGAGTATATAAAGTGTAGTGGGCACATCAACTCTGGTCTTCCATGTATATTTGTAAAGTTTTGTTGGAACTCAGCTCTGTTCATTTGTATTATTTTATGTCTGCTTTCACACTATAGCAGCAGAGTTGAGTAGTTGGAATAGAGACTATCTTGCCTCTAATGCCTAAGTATTTACTGTTTGACTCTTTACCGAAAAAATGTGTGAACCACTTATTTAGAGCATTAAAACAGTTTTCATCTTTAAAATTTTTCTTCATAGCATTGACATTACTCGCAAGCTGTGATTTTGATCTCTTTAAGAGATTAAACTTGACTGGGTGGAGTTGGACCCCTGGCAGGACCGTCTTACCTGATTAATCACCCAAAGGAGGAAAACTTAGGCATGATTCAGGTACCTGGGTTTGGAGAGTTCAGCTGTTCCCTAACTTGAGCTGTCAAGCTGTGTGGTAAGCAGGAGCCAAGGGGCCTGCATGGGACACAGCCCCTGCTTTTCCTAGGTTGTTATCCTTCCATGTGCTTCCCCACATTTTGAGGAATCTTCCTGTTTGGGAGCTTGCTTTTCAGAAGGGTTCTGGGCCCAAAGTAGCCACAGTCAAGTGTACCTGCCCCTCTGGTCTAGTTACCAGGTCCTCACTTGGGGGAGGGGAGCCATGCCCGACCTCCTTTTCCAAAAAAGTTCAGGCTTTCTCATTCCTTCTCTGTAGGTTCCTTTTCATCTTTTCCTTTGTTAACTGAGTACTGAATGAGGTTCTTCATCTTTTCTCTACCATCCCTCTTTTTAAAAACTACCATTTACGGCGTGTCCTGGTGGAGTAGCAGTTTGGTCAGTTGCCTTCAGGCCAAGAGCACAGTCCACATACTTCCCAAGGATCCTGGCTCATGTCCAGAGGCCAGGGTGAACAGCCAGGATAAGCTACATAAAAAAATAAAAGTGCCTTTTCCTCGTCTCTCTTCCTGTCTACCTACCTCTGCTTGCCTTCATTCCTTGTCTATACCTTTCTTAAAAAAAAATGTTCCTTTTATTTAAGTGAGGCTATTTTATCTGAGGATGGAGCTGGGAGAAGAATTGTTAGAACCATTGAGGGATTAATATGAAAATCCAAATGGTGTCATTAGGTGGTGATCCTCTAGAAGCAACTAGTTAATTCTGTTTAGTGCATGATATTAGTGGAGCAATTGGAGTACAGAAAGAGTTTCAATGGCAACTGGAAAGATACCTTAAATGGCTTTGAAGTGCAGTAGGCAGATTCTAAGCTAATATTAACTTGTGTATTATCTAAAAATAATCCTTAGCCTCAGATTCCCATTCTGGGTAGCTCAGAGCTATGAGTGAGATACAGGAGTTTAGTCAACTGGTGTCTGCCACCTGCTGCGACAGTTTGTGTGAAGAACCTTGTGGAGCCGGTCAAGCCTGTGTCGGCCTGCCCGTGGGTAGTCTGAAGCTGTGCAGACGTGTCTGAGTTCACTAAGTACCCGGAAAGCAGAGCGTGCTTCCAGCACTCCAGAGGGGCTTCTCAGCTCCCGGAGCGCGCTGCGGAGCATGGGCAGCTGCCAGTGAGAATGTGTCTCCACTGTTCCCACTTTGGGGACCCTGGCTTTGAGATAATGCTTAAGTTTGGCAATTCCTTGATAGAAGAATAATTTTCAGTTAGTGAAGCTCTTAGAGATTTGATCTGTGATTTATAAGAGTATTCCTGATACAGGCAGAGGCAAGGAAAACCATACAGCAACAGCAATCTGCTAACATCTCATGGGTTGAATTTTGGTCACAATGTGTTCAAATCATTGGTCATTTCTAAAAGTAGAGTGGTCCCTCACTCAGTATTCAAGTGTTCAGACAGAGGTCTCTTCGGGACTCAGCAGGAGCCACTGTTAGGGGAGGGGAGGCAGCAGTAGCATCTTCAGCTTACAGTTATGCATAGCCTGCTGCTACAAAATGACAGCAGCCTCTGCTACTTATAATGGCAATTAAGGCGGTCTTTGTAAGACGTCCCTGCTGCTAGCCATGGAGTCGGCACTGTGGCACACATATTTGCCAAGATGACATAAGACCCCAGAAACGATATTACCCATTTGTATTATTTACTTGTAAAGGAACTCTATAGCAAAGTGAAAACAGAGAGGGAGAATTGACTTTGTAAATGTTTTTAACTTTGTGTTTTCTATCAAGTTTTGCCCTTTTTTTTTCAGTTCTTTACTTAATTTTTGCAGATCAACCCACATTTTGATAGTTATGTTTGGTTTGGAGCTTCACATATTTGGTAGAAAGAGATGCACAAGAGCACAAGAAGGGTCTGGGAAACAGGTCTGGGGGAAAGGTATAGGATAGAGTTTCAGTTCATTATAATGAAGAATGTTCTGGTAATTAGAATGTTCTCCTAGATATATTCACATATACGTGAGCTAACCACTTGTGAGGGAGGGATACTGTGAAAAGTGACTGCTTTGGATATAATATGTTGGACTTAGTTGTTACTTAATTTTATTTAAAAAAAAAAAAAAGAGTGCTGTTTTGCTTCTGCACATTTGGCCTGGAGTGTGCTAAGGTCAGTTGGGGCATATTGAATTTGAGGTGTCTAGGCACATCTAGAGGGAGATGTGTTGCCTCTCTATGGCTCCAGAGGCCAGGAGAAATCTCTGGAAAACACCACTGAAAAGGTAGAAGTGCAACTCACCATCTCCATACTGTTTTTCATTCATTTGTTCCATTTCTAATAAGCTTGTCATGTATTAATAGTGGTGAACGGGACATGTTACCTGTGTGCCGGGAGTTTATAGACAGGAAGCTTAAACATGAAAAAATCTTTACAAAAATTACTTGGTAACTTCTTAAACTGTTGTCTCTGTCAGGTTGTTCTAGTGGAGGTCAGGGTTAAACCTGATTGTAAATTCCTCAGACATTTATAATAATCTCAAAGGAATGACAATATATACCCACTTGGAGGAGGGTGAAAATAAGAGAAATTCTGGTGGTGATTTCTTAGTCAAGAAAATTACATCTTGGAGAAAGTTTTCTAAGGTCTTCTTTATTTGATTGCACTTTTTTCTTGTTGCTGTCCTTTCCCCTTCATCTCTTAAACTTTCTTGCTCTTGTAACATCATTCTTAATTCTTGAATAAAGATTTTTATTTATTTTTTTTTTTCTGGTTTGGGGTCACAAACCCGGGTTCTTGGGCTTTGCGTGCTCTGCGCCTTTGCCACATAAGCCATAAGGTCAACCCAAGATTTTTCTTTTTAAAAAGGAAAAGTCATTCAGTTTCACTTAAAAAAGATTACTTCAGATTATTATAAAACAAAGGGGAAATGGTTGTTAATATCTATATTGGAATATATAATGTGTTAGATTATTAGTGGTAGTCATTTATATCTTAGTGCTGTGAGACATTTCATGATGAACAATTCTTTTCTTAGTATCTGATTTTTTAAGTTGATCTTTTTTTTAAATAAAAGGTGAAGGCAAGGATAATGGGAGTAGGCAGAGAGGAAGCGAAAAGAGGAGGAAATGTTCATTTATTTATATTATATCGAACTTACTATATAAAATCAATATTCTTAGTATTACATCTATTATAAATGAAGACTTGCTTTAGTTTATGGAACAGCAAATAAAACAGCAATGATATTTTTAGAGACACTCATTTCTAAACAATTTTTGCAGAAATTCTGAATCTTTCCAAGGAATAAGATTGGCTTTGCTCTTGCTTTTTGTCACTAAACATTAGTGACTTAGCAAAGTCCTTTCATTTTCTTGGTGTCAATCTTGAAAACTCTCTGGATTCCAAATTACCAATTAGTGCCAAAGCTGAAGTGAAGACACTTCAGTTATCTTGGTTTAGACTCTGAGCTGAGCTTTCACTTATGGCTGTTAGCATCCTGATAAATAGATTTCTTTCTGAACATAAGCTGAATTCTATGAAGGATACTGGAACTTTACAAGCACATGATATACTCTACTCTAGTTTATGTTGCTCCAGATGATGACTTTGTTCTCTTTCTCTTTTTAGGTCGGATGGTGCAGTCATGTTTTGATTGATTTCGCCTTTTGTTTTTTTTGCTTTCCCCCTCGGAATATACTTTGAGGTTACCCTGAAATTAGCATTCACAGTTCTATGTTTACTACCTAATTTTATTTGAATGCATATTAGTCTTCCACTCATTCTAACTATCCACATGTTCACTTCTCTTCCTCCCCAGTTTTAATATTTGCTGCCCTCCTGTTTTTCTGTGTGGTTTCTTTACGCTTTATAGAGTATCCTTTAATATTTTTTGCAAAGCTGGTTTTGTGGTGATAAACTCCTTTAACTTTGTTTTGTCAGAAAAGGTTTTTTTTATCATTCCTTCAGTTCTGAATAATAATCTTGCTGGATATAGTATACTAAGTTGAAAATCTTTTTCTTTCAGCACTTTGAATATATTATGCCATTCCCTTCTGGCCATAGAGTTTCATTTGAGAAGTTTGTTGACAATCTATGGGGGCTCAGCCTCTGTGTGTATCATGATTTTCCCTGGCTGCTTTTTACAGTCTTTCTTTATCTTATATTTTTGACATTTTTATGATGATGTGTCTAGGTGTATTTCTGTTCAGGTTTCTTTTATTAGGCACTCTTTGCACTTCCTGGATCTGGAGGCTTCTACATTCTTCAAATTGGGGAAGTTCTCATCTATCGTTTCTTCAAATATAGTTTCTTCCCCTTTTTCTCTCTCTTTCTCTGGGGCCCCTGTGATGCAAATGTTGTTCCTTTTGATGTTATCCCAGAGGTCTTGAATGCTGTCTTCGATTCTTTGAATTATTTTTATCTCTTTGCTGGTTTGTTTGATTGAGTTCCTCTGTCCTGTCTTCCAGATCACTGATTCTATTGGAAGTTTCATACATCCTATTATTGAGCCCCTCTATTGAGTTCTTTAACTCCATTGTGTCTCTTACCTGTTTGATGTCTTGTTTTAATTCTTCTCTTTGCTTCTGACATTCTCATTTACTGCCTCTGCTGATTTCTGGATTCCTATGAGTATGTTAATCACCATTGCCCTAAATTCCTCTTTAGGTAATTTACATACGTCTCCTGTATTCAGATTTTCCCCTGGGTTTTTGATTGGATCCATCATTTCACGTATATTTCTCTGTGCCTTTGCTCTAGCATTCTGTTTATATTTCTGAGGATTCAGTTCCCCTGGTGTTGCGTAAGTTTGACTTGCCCAGGATTGGCAATCAGGCTGCAGTTTCTCCTCTACCAACAAGGGTAGCGTTGAGGTTTGCCTTTTCACTGTAATCCAGGTGGATGGGGCACCCAGCGGGCGGGATTTCCGGTAGGCTGATGTGCAGTGGACGGGATTTCCACTCCAGGAACTCCAGGGTCTGGAGCGAAATGGTTTTGGGAGGGGTTTGAGCTCTTTGGCTGATTTCCTCTATGGCTGTGCCCAGTGCAATTTCACCACATGGGCTCCAGCTCAGCTCCCAGTGCATGGCTCTCCTTTCACTCCCTCTCAAGTCGGCCCTCCATGTCTCCATGTCTCAGCCCCACTGGGCCCCCGTCACTGCCTCTGCCCCACCACACTTCCAGAGACTCCCAAGCTCTGGCCCAAATCCAAATCTGCAGCTTAGCTCAGAACCACGCTGAGTGTCTTCATCCACCGTTAGTCGTCAGCTGATCTGTCTCTAGCTAAAGTGCCAGTTGTTTTCTTGGTGGTTGTCTCAGGAAAATAAGTGATTTTTTTTCCCAGTGTCTGTGGGGAGCGATCCGAAAGTACATCTTACTGAGTCACCATCTGTAAGTCGATCTCTGGTCATGTATTTTAAAAGACATATTGAAAATATGATATTAATGTATTAATGTAATTAACAATCATAGATATCGAGAGGCGATTCAGAAGTGGGATGAAGCACTCCAGTTAACCCCGAATGATGCCACCCTGTATGAGATGAAATCGCAGGTGATGATTATGTAGGATTTGCTTTTCATTATGAAATTGTGCTTGTTTGATGAGCAATGTTGAACCAAATAGCATTTCCTTCTATTTTCTTTTTCAAATATAATTTGGGGAAAAAAAGTCACCGTATTTTTTATGGCTCTGACTTTGCATAAAATCAGAAATTCATTTATGAAGAAAATATCTTTCAACTAATAGTAAGAGATGAGCAGATGGTTATCTTTTAAAAAAAATTACTGGTGATATCTTCAATAAGTGAAATGTTTGTTTTCCTTGGAAATTATTTCTAGAGTACTTAGCAATAACTTCTCTTCAAAATAAGGACAGATTAAATTTCTCTAAAAATGACCTCGTTCTTAGGAAAATGTCTGGATAGAGTCAATTTATTAATAATCTAAAAATAACATTTGTACTTTAAAAATCCGTTTTTAGTATTTTGTGGGAAAGTCCTGTAAAGAAAACCTTTGAGCACTTGGATTAGGCTACCCAGGAGACTTTTAAAATCTCCAACCGTTAAACAGATTTTTGGCAGGGAGTAGTTGCACTTCATTCTTGAGCTGCACACCTACATATATCTTCCAGATGATTATCTCAAGCATAAGACACATCTTTTATCAGCTTTGCTTTTAATTTATCTAGGAAAAATCCACATAAGTTGAAACACATGCTGTGACAACCTTCCTTTGGATTTCTTTAATTTTCAATTTCAAATATGTATATATATATGTATATATATATATATATGTAGTGAATTATTTAATTTGGGACCCGATAATGATGTTTATGTCACACATCTTATAAATGTGGATAGTCCCAAAGATTATAGGTAAAATACAGCTTTTTCCATAGATTGAAGTAAAATGCTTTGTAATAACCTGAAACTTCTGGTGTGTGTTATTTGAAGAACCCAGTGGGGAGGTCTGTTGAGTATTTAAATGATTTTTATAGCAGAAACATGTCCACAAGGGACAAGATGGATGGTCGTACAAATTTAAATTTTCCTGGTTTAATAGAAAGACCTGGGTTCTCCTAAAAACCACATGGTAAATAGAATAAATGAAGTGACATTTAAAGTTCACATACCTCTGAAGCACCCTGGCTAGAATATGACCACCTGATTTTCACCAGATAGACAGTAGGTTTCAGTAATTGGAAAGGAAATAGTTTTGTAGTTATTTCAGGACTAGGGAGACGAATATAATTCCTAACCCTGCATGGCAGAGGAAAGACTCAAAACCACTGAAAAACTATGTTTACCAGACTAAAAATACATTTTTTTAGAAATGAAAAAGGTTGTTTGCATATGATTATCCATTTGCCGTCTACCAGTTTATGAGTATCACTGACAGATTCTGTTTCTTTTGGCTATAGGTGCTAATGTCTCTTCATGAGATGTTCCCAGCAGTTCATGCAGCAGAAATGGCCGTCCAAAGAAATCCACATTCATGGGAGTCTTGGCAAACTTTGGGACGTGCTCAACTTGGATTAGGAGAGATCGTCTTGGTAAGGAAGTCATATTATTATAATGCTGAAGTTTTATTTTGAAATGTGTTTGATCAGCTGAACCCAAAAGTAGTCATTTATTGTATCTCTGTAAAGAGTAAATAATAAATTACGTCTTAAAGATATCAACCCATAAACATAGATCACAGCTATATTCAAACCTGTTTTTCCATTATAAATACCTGTTTTATCAAGGTCAGAATATTTTTCAGGCATTTGATAACCAAAAGAGATTACAACAGAAAAACATAAAATGTCGGCACTTGATAAACCTTATTTAAATACAAAAAAGCAACTTTTTGGTTCTTTGCATCATTGAACTTAGCACGTTATAAAGTGACAGCAATATCACCTAGTAGATTATGTAAGGGAAGGGACAAAGGAGAATATAGAAGAGGAAAGGTAATAAATAATTTAGACTGAAAATTGCTAGTTATAGTGAGGGACAAAATGGAGAAAAGTTGAAGCTTATGAAAATGAGATAAGATAGTCAGTGCACCCTCGTGGAACAGCCATTTGGTCAGACATCTGAAGAGCATAGTCCACATCTTTTAGGAAGTTCACTGTCAGGTATACACAGTCCTGTCAAAAGAAAAATAAAAACAGTACAATTCTCACAGCTAACTCTCACCTACTTAGTCTTTGCATCTCTCAACTTGTTTAGACTATACCTTGTAAGTAACAAAGACTAGGAATATATATTAACTGCGCCAAAACCCTGCTCCACCAGAACACGCTGTTAAATTTAAGATTTTCCATGTTTAGTGTTTTTTTTTTGCAGTTTAAAACAAAAAATAATGATTGAAGTTCTTCTAAAATTATTTATTTTTAAAGGAGAGGTGCAGTCAGGAATGGACGTGAATAGGCAGGCAAGCAGGAATAGAAAGGAGTAAGAAGCATTTATTTTATTCTGTTATTTATCTAAGTTATACCCCCCCAGCCCACTCCAGGTTCTGAACCCAGGTCCTTGGAATGTATGTGTGCTATGCCAGTCAGAGACCACTGGAGTCCCTCCTTTTTTGTTTTGTTTCATTTTAAGGAGCAGTGAAGGCAAGAAGGAAGAGGAACTGGAAGAAGCATTTTTTGTTTGTTTGTTTATTTTTATTGTTTCCCACAACTCTGGGTTGCAAACCTGGGTCCAAAGTCTACGCCCAAGATGCTTGCTTAGTGCCTGAGCCACCAGGGCATGCCAAACATAAACTTTTTTTCGAAAGAGAGGAAGGATGGGAGAATAGTATGAAGCATTTTTTTAAGGAAGGAAGAAGAGGAAGAAGTATCTTTATTTGTTTGTTTTGACTGTTCCCCACAGCTCCAGGTCTTGAACCCATGTCCTTGGGCTTCACGTGGTCTATGCCCCAGTGGCTGGCTTAGCATCTGAGCCACCAGTGTATGCCAAAAGTTTATTTAAAAGCTAAATTATGAGTGAACCCAGAATTTAACTTGCTTAACAGTGGCTTTAGTAAGTTGTGGATAGCTTGAGATTTTTCTGGTACTCTTATGAATATCTCATTTCTATTAACAAAAACAGGAGTTTGTCCAATTCAGGTACAAAAGGGAATTTTGATGAGAAAAAATAGATTGGAGTAAAGTAACTTAAAATCCTGAAATGAGATTCACAGTGACTAAGATCAGTTTAGCCTATTTTCTTTCCTTTCTGTAGTCACTTTTCTCTTTTTACCCAAAGACTAAAATTTTGCTAGAGTTGGAGAGTTCAGTTTCCTAGTAACATAACAGGAAACAAACAATAGCTTATATAATACAGTGGTTTTAGGAAAACTGGACAGCCACATGCAAAAGAATAAAACTAGATTATTGTCATATATACCATATACAAAAATTAATTCAAGATGGATTAAAGATTTAAAAATTAGGCATGCCCTGGTGGAGCAGCAGTTGGGTCAGTTACCTCTGAAGGAACAAAGCACATACCCCTGGGTTTGAGTTCCAGGTCCTGGGGGAAGCAACCATTGTGAACAACTAAATCCAAATTAAAAAATTAATGAATAGAGATGCTTCCTCCTCCTCTCTCTACCTGTCTGTCTGCCTACTTACCTTTGTTCCTGCCTGCACCTTTCCTTTTAAAAAAGCAAAAACAAATGGATAGGAATATTAGATTTGAAACCTTAGACTACATTGAAGAAAACATAGGTGATAACTCTGCTACATCAGTCTTAGTGATTTCTTTGTGATTTGTTTCCAGAAGAAAAGAAAACGAAAGTGAATATAAACAAATGGTACTACTTCAGACTAAAAAGTTTCTGCACAGTAAAAGAAATTTTTTTTTAACGGAAAGGTGCAGGTCGGAATGAAGACGAGCAAGCAGGCAAGTAGGAAAAGAAAAGGAGGGAGAGGAATTTTTATTATTTAGTCTTTCATCTTGGTTGTTCTCCCTGGCCCAGTATGAGAACCTGAGTCCTTGGGACGTATGTGGACCACGCTTGACCAGAGACAGTTAACCCAACAGCTACTCCACCAGGGTATGCCAAGGAAATTGTTAAAATGGATAGGCAGCCTACTGAATACAGGAAGATATTTGCAAACCATCTATCAGAGGAATCAATATCCAAAATACATAAACTATACATACAACTAACAACAACAAAAATACAGCCCAGTTAAAAATTGAGAAGAGGCTCTAAATAGACCTTTCACCGAAGAAGACATACAGGTGACTAACAGACATGAACAAGTTTCTTCATTGCCTATCATTATGGAAAGGCAAATTGAAACCACAATGAGATTTCACCTTATACTTGTTAGAATGGTGATTATCAAAAAGTTAAATAGTGTTGGTGAGGCTGTGAAGAAAAAAGAAACGTTGTATACCGTTGGTAGGAAGGTAAATTGGTGTAGCCACTATGAAAAGAGGTATGAAAATTTCTCAAAAAATTTAAAATAAAATGATCATTTGATCCAATTATTCTACTTCTTAGTATGAAGAACATGAAAACACTAAATTGGAAAGTTACATGCACGCGTTTTTCATTGCAGCACTATTTACAATAGCCAAGATATGGAAACACCCTAAGTGCCCACCTACAGGTGATTGGATAAAGGTGTGGTATATATACACAGTGAGATATTATTCAGCTAGTAAAAAGAAGATTAAATCTAGCATTTGCAACAATATAGATGGACCTTGGAAGATTATGCTCAATTAAATAAATCAGAAGGAGAAAAACAAGTACTGTATGTTTCACTCATAAATGAAATATCAAGAAACAAAAACAAACCTTTCTGCTGAAAAGCGAATGGTGGTTACCAGAGGGCAAGTGCTTGAGGGTGTGTATAGAACCGGTAGAGGGGGTTAGTCGGTTGTGGTCAAGGCACGTGATGATGGCCAGGTGTAGCACGTGACGGTTGTCAGAGTGGCAAATTGTACACCTGAAGCGTACAGTGTTGAAAACCAATGTTAGTCGACATTAAAATCAGCCAGTCAGCTAGTTAAAGCGCATGAGAAGCTCTGACCTTTTCTTCCTCCCTAGGCAATCCGAAGTTTTCAAGTAGCCCTTCACATCTGTCCAATGAATCCTGAAATATGGAAGGAAGACCTTTCGTGGGCAAGAACTCTCCTGGAGCAGCAGAAGGCAGCGCAGAGGATTGAGAAAAGTGAAGCACCCGCAGAAGTAGCACATTTGTCACCAAAGTCAATTCCTGATTATGACTTCGAAAGTGATGAGATCGTTGCTGTTTGTGCGGCGATTGCAGAAAAGCAGAAGACAGTTTCAGCAAATAAATCAATGGTTATTGTGTCAGCTTCTGGGACTGTAGAGACTGTGACTGAGGAGGAAGATGGCACAGCACCACCAGATGGCTCTGTTTTTATCAAAGCCCGATGAGCAGAACAAGAATTACTTGAGTCTGTCTTTTTGACTACCGCTCAGAGCTTTAGGTATTAGGGACATTTACGCGGGAGAAACAGGATGAAACCTCTATTTGTGAAATAGGTTTTCAGATCACTCATATAAAAACTGTTAGAATTGTTGTATAGTGTTCAGACTTTGCTTTCGTAAGTTATAATTTAAACTTCTTGAGATTAGAAATCTGCATACAGTGGTTTTTGATTAATAAACTTAATTTAATCCAGACATCTAAGTGAATACCTTTTAAAGATTCACTACTTGAAAAATGAATTCTCCAGTAGTGAGTAACTTGATGGTCAGTGTTATTAAAATGTTGACTCAGTTGACTTCTGTTTTACGATCAAGGAAATAGATTTCTTTCCCCTCTGAGAAATATACTGCTGTTATATTCATTCTTTTATTTTTCTTATTTCATTAGAATATGTTACAAAGTTTGAATCGCTTTGATACTCACTTTGATTCAAAGTTGTTGTTTGGTTTTATGTAGAATCTTGGAAAGCATGGCTGAAAATGCATGCAAATATGTACATATTGAACATTTTCTGAAATTTAACTCTGATTTATTCTTTTGTTTTGACTTTGAAATTATTATAACAGTGGTAATTGCCACCTTCAGTATTTGTTAGATGTGGGAAGTACTACTAAATGTTAGAATTATTTTAATTGTTAAGGTAGCTAGTCTTTATCACAAATGAGTCACTTTTCAGATGTGCGTTTTTTCAAATGAATGGCTCTTAGAGATGTGTCATGAAAAGCTGCACTGCTGTATTCTCCTTGTCAAAAGCAGTGTTTTCCTTTTCTTATTAAAAATCTTGACAATATCTCTCTCTTAGTTCTTTGCAGCTGATGATTTAGAATTTGTTCCAACTTTTTTTGGAACAACTCAATAAAAAGAAAAATAATCACAATTTAAAAAAACTAAATTATATCTTTCTAAAAATAAAATAAAGGATGCACCCCTGTGACTCAGTGGCTAAGATGCAGACCATGTGAAGCCCAAGTAGGGTTTGAGATCTGGGGCCAGGGAAGAAAATACCCAAACAGGGATATTATTAGAGTGCCAGCGAATGAAAAATTCAGGCAGAACACATATAAACTGAAATGTAATTTATGGCAAAACTATTATGATGTCGTAAATAAACCTCCATGAATAGAGAAGGCTATATTAACATACTCCATTGAAAGACTACATTCACATCTTCAAATCAATATTGTCATTGCTAATGTGAATTATTTTTATATAGAACTGTTGGGTACTGTTACTTTGGACACTCAGGAAACTGTTATTGGTATAAAATTAGTTTTATACTTGTTAGAGATGAAATTAAGTTACTCTGTTTTAAGGACTCTTTCCCTGTCAGAGCTTATAAGTAATGGTCTACATTTCTATGAGATGATTTCTTAAAATTTCCTTTTAGTGGAATGCTTGCCTCTCTTTTCTCTGAGTTGGAGAAGTCAGCACTTGCCTTGAAAAGTATTATATTTTTTTCCTAAGTCATATCAGAAAGTCAGCTCTGGTTAGAGAGATCAGTTTTAGTGTGATCCAAAAACAAGCATTGATTCAATTTTATTTTCTGATTAATAAGGAATGTTCTTGAAGAGTAGGTATTTGGGTATCTGGAGAAGTAAGTACTTATCATTTGTTGGGTATGTTGTTTTGAGTAACATGTTTGTTTATTGTGAAATTTGTGAATAAATAGTTTTTTCTGCATTTTAAAGATTTGCCTATTTTTGTGTTGTTAATTTTTAA
Organism: Solenodon paradoxus; assembly: GCA_004363575.1. Lineage (NCBI taxonomy): Eukaryota > Metazoa > Chordata > Mammalia > Eulipotyphla > Solenodontidae > Solenodon > Solenodon paradoxus. The sequence goes on along the minus strand of RJWH01007893.1, from coordinate 21,087 downwards.
ATCACCATATTTAATTTCTTTCTTATGAGAAAGTGAAATGTGGAAAGTACCTGGGGTGGTGTCTTGCATATGTAGTGCTCAGTAAACGTTAGCTCTTTCAGTGAAGAACTTGAATTGGTTTGAAGATAGCTAACTTCAATTTCCTCTGATTTTAAGCATGGAGGATAATTTCTCTGTAATCTTTTCCTTAACAGGAATTCAGAAGTTACTGCTTCTGATATTGCATCATAGATGTTCGTCAGTTGGAGATTATTTTTGATGTAAGGTCTGTGCCTTCAGCCCCAGAGGAGTCTGACTCAGGATGGAGTGCATTTAGCTGCTAGATTCCATTGAAGAACCTAGTATTTCCTCTGTATTGAAACACTGGTAGGTTAGGATACTCAGATTTAAAACATTAGATGGTTTAGATACATGATAGAGGAGAAAATAGAATAGCAAATTATAGAGAAGGAAGGCAACTCATTTTTCCAGCCCCCAAAGGTGTTTAGCTGGCTTTCCTTTCTGTCTGTGAAGAGAAAAATACATTATTTTAAAAGGATGTGAATACTGATAGGTAGATATTTATTAAGCTTGACTAATAAATCCTTTTGAATATGAAAGAAAAGTAATAATGTCCATGATAGTGATATAATCAAAATATTTAATATAATTTTTGAAACAACAGGAAATACTAAAATTATATTGACTCTAATGTATATTATTCTTATTTGAAAAGTCTATGGCATAGGTACTCAGAAGACTTCACATTCAGACTGCTAATCTGAGAATCATATCTTCTGTAGATAATATGTTCTAGATTATGAAATATTTATCTTAAATGCACTATATACTGAAAACAATCACTGAGCAATCATGCAAGGTAGAGATCACAGAACCCCAGATCTGTTATAATTGGGGCATATCTACAAAGCGTTATGGTAGTTAAGTATGAAAAACTTTTATCCATTAATGTTATAAGGTCAAACAATAACGAAGACAAAAAACCTCTGTCCCAGAAAGCTAGAGTTTCCATGATTATAACTGACATAGCCTTATCAGTTTGAAAATTATTCTTTATGTAATGATGTCAGAAGTTATTTCCTACATTTTCTAGCAGTAAAACGATTGCCAGTCATTTCTTTAATTTCAACCTTTGTGATTCAGAAGCCCTTCTAAATGAAACTCTAGACCAGCTGTTCTGAACTTTAATCTCAAGACATACGTGTACCTCAATGAGCTGAGATGACGAAAGAACCAGAGGTCCACAATGATCTTCAAAGGGTGTATTAAATGTTTTTGTTCAGAGGTTATTAAACTGATGGTGTACTTTGATGGCATTTTAGGATTAAGAAAGTGTTTTAAGCCAGTAATGCAGATATTTGTAAATGGTTTACTCATTACCAAAGTAAATTACAATGAAATATGTCACTTTAGTTATGTGCAATTAAATATGCCCACTTGAATGGAAGAAAAGAGAGACTCAGTCTAGCTAGTGATTCATGAACTGTGCCTTGCTGTATGGTGTACATGGAATTTTAACTCGTGTCTTCCCGGATGGAAGGTTGAGAAATGCTGATCTACATTTTGTTGGGATGGCAGAGGGTGGGAATGGTTTTCTCTCACAGAGCTTATTTGGATAACTATTAACCAAGGCATCCTGATGTCTCCTTAGGAAAGGGAGTTTGTGATACAGAACTGGACATGCATGCCCCGTCCTCCCGTCTTTGGATTTGTTGTGCCTACAGAGACACTGTTTTGTGGTCTGTTGCCGGACATGTAAGTTTTGAGTGAAGGCCCTCTGCCTGTGCAAGGGGAGACTTCTAGTTGCGAGCAGGTCTTTCTAATTCCGGGTTTTTTGATACTAGGTAGCCACTGTTTGCACAAACTCAAATTAACATCTTTCTAACCTAGACTCTTCAGTAACAAATCTGACATGTTGAATCTCCATCTAAGTCAGGAGGGACAAGAAGTTTTATTTTATGACTTCCTGGAACCCCAGCAGAGATTAGTGCAGATTATATTTCAAAGTAAGCATGAGACAAAAACAAAATTGGCAATTATTTTCTGATTTTAGATTGTTTTTAAATCATCAGAATTTTATGGAAAATGGATGTTAATAAAAGGTCTACTGACTTAGGATTGTGATAGACTACAATGTTGACTCTAGATTTAATTGGAAGGAAAGAACATGAAACAAATCATGTTATCCTCAGCATCTTGTCAACTTTCATAAGAGTATAATTTATATATAATAAAATACTCCCATTGTCAGTTTATAGTTTGAGGAGTTTTGATATGCGAACATCCATGCAATCCCCATTACCATCAAGATGTAGTTTATTTCCATCATCCAAAAATTTCTCTTCTGCTCATTGAGAGTCAGTTCCCCTCCACCCCAGCAGTCAGCACTATTCAACTACTGATCTGTTTCTGTAAGTCTGACTTTTCTAGAATTTAAAATAAGTAGTGCATACAGTCTGTACTCTGTCTGATACTTTTTCATCAGTATAATACTTTTGAAATCCATCCATGTTTTTGTGTCTCAGTAATATGTTCCTGTTTATTGCTAAGTATTATTGTACTGTGTGGACATACTACAATGTGGAGCTATTATATCTGTGGATGAGCCTCTCCGTTTTGGTCTGTTATGACTAAAACTGCTATGTACATACATCACACGTGTGTGTATGAATATATGTTTTCATTACTCAGGTAAATAGAGGTAGAATTGTTTGAGTCTTATGTAAGTATGGGGGTAATTTTAGAAGAAAGTGAAACTTTCTGGAAATATTTGTATCACTTTGCCTTCCTGCTAGCAGTGTATTAAAAAGCTTCACTTGCCCCAAATCTTGGTCAATTCTTGGTTTTGTAACTATTTTTAATTTTAGCACTTTAGCAGAGTTACAGTATATTAAGTTTGCATATGCCTTTCCTGTATGCTGTTGAGCATCTTATCATATGCTTATTTAACATTTGTATGTCTTCTTTTGGGAGGTACTTGTTCAAATATTTTGCCCATTATTATTGAGGTTATGCTGTTATTTACTTAGTTGCAAGACTTTTTTTCTAGTTTCTTTTTTTATATTCTGGATAAAAGTCCTTTATGAGATACATGGATTGTGAATACTTTGTTCCCACCTGTGGCTTGCCTTTTTGTTTTCTTAATGATATCTTTTAAAAAGCGAGTTTTGCATTTTCGTAAAGGCTGTATGTATTTTTCTTTTCTGATTGTGCTTTTTTTGTGTGCTGAGAAATCTGTGCTCACTCCAAGGTCCAGAAGATTTTCTGTTTCTACTAGAAATTTTCACTTTGTCTTTTGCCATTAGAACTGTCATCCATTTCAAATTAGTTCTTATGTATGATATAAGGTCAAGATTGAGGTTCATTTTTATGATGTCCAGTTATTCAAACACTACTGAAAAATGCTCTTTCCTATTGAAATGTCTTGGCATCTTTGTTGAAAATAATTCATCATGTATTTGAGGGTCTGCTTGTTATCTCTATTCTGTTGCACTGATATATGTTGATTCTTATGCTAATACTATACTGTCTTAATTACTGTAGCCTAAAAATCAGTGTGACTTTTTTCAACTTTGCTTTTCTCCCCATCCCAAATTGTATAGTTATTCTAATTTCTTTGCCCTTCCAAATATATCTTAGAATCAGCTTCTTTCTATCTGAAAGTTGACTAGAATGCTGATTAGAATTATGTTGAATTTATAGATCTGTTTGAGAATTATCATCTTAGCAATGCCATATCTTTTAATTCATGATCATGACTTAACTCATTTTTTTCAGGTCTTTAAGTGCTCAGAATTTTTTTTGTAGTTTTTTTGTGAATAGGTCTTGTTCTTATTTAGTTAAGCCCCTAGTTCATGTTTTTGTGATGCTATTATAAGGAGTATTTTTTAAATGTTCATTTTGATACTGTTGCATAGAAATAGTTGACTTTTTATTGATCTTGTAGCCTAGTAGATAGTTCTTTTATTAGTTACATTAGTTTTTTTGTAGACTTTTTAGGATGTTCTTCATATATTATCAAATATGGTCATAGTTATAGGTTTTTATATATGTATTTTATTAAACTGAGAAGTTCCCTTTCTAGTCTGCTGAATACTTTGTATTATTAATGTCTTTAATTCTGTTAAATGTGTTTTCATATCCATAAATAACCATATACTTTTGTCTTTTATTTTGTTAATATAATGAATTACATTTATTTTTCAAATGTTAAGGAAATTGCAATTCTGGGATAAATCCTACTTGTCATGATAGGCTATCTATCCTTTTTAGATCTTCCTTGGTTCAACTGGTAATATTAAGAATTTTTGTGTTTGGCATTTTCTGGGGGCTCAGCAGTTAAGATGTGTCTCCAGATGACATAGTTCACATAAAACCCAAGGACTGAGGTTCATAGCCTGGGTCCAGGGGGAACAGCCAACATATACAACTAAATGGATGAATAGACATTAATTCTCTCTCTCTCTCTGCCTACCTGCCTTTACCTTCATTTCTGCGTGCTTCCTTTCCCTAAATAAGTAATTCTTTTTTTAAAAAGGAATTTCTTATGTTGTGTTCCTGAAGAATAATTGCTGTATAGCTTTCTTGTAATATCTTTGTTTTGTTCTTGAATATGTACTCTTGGCCTCATAAAAACATTGAGGAGTATTGCTATGTACTCTTCTATAAATTGAGTATTTCTTTCAATAGTGTAATAGAAATCACAAGTGAAGTTATCTAGTCCTAGTGGGTTTCTTTTTGGGTGGGGAGGGGGGTTGTAATTACAAATTCGGTTTTAAAACTGCTTCCCTGTAGAGCTTGTCAATTATGTCACATTGAGTGATAGAGTGGTTTGATTAAATCAGGATGCAAAAATTAGTCCATTCATTGCATCTGTTATGTCTTATAATCTGTAGGCCTCCACTTTTTTCTTGCAATTTATTTTTAAAGGAGTTGAGCCTTTTGAAAAAACAAACAAAATTTTTATTTATTTCAATCCCACCTTTTGTCACTAATGTTCCTCTCTACCTACATTTCCTATAAATTGATACTTAGAACTCCTAGCGGAAGGTCAGATTTCTTCAGTATTTTTGGCAAGAATATATCATGAGTAGCTTTCAGTACTTAGAACAGAAGTTAAATATTTCTTTCTGTTTGCAGTGTCAGTAGCCATTGACTGTCATTGGCTGTATCAGTTATTTCACTAAAGACTACAAACTGGCGATACTGCTATTCTTTTGGTACTAGAAAAAGTTAAAGAAAACTTCCCCATATTGACTATTTTGTCACGTTGGGAAATAATCTATTGAGTAAAGACTGTTTATAAAGATTAGACTTTGTTCTTTCCCTCTAGTTACTTTTCAAAATAATAGATTGATTCCTTAGCATCCTCCCAAAGTGACCAGTGGTGTTTTGTCTGTGGTTATGGTGTTGTTATGAAGCCATGCATTGAGATGCTCACTGTTTCAGCTCCTTTATTTACTACTCAGGTTGCTGGTGGGTACATCTTGAACTGCAGCACAAAATGCTAAGTCCTATTTCCAGAGGAGTTGTATCACTTTTATACCCACCATTAGCGCATGTGTTTCTAAAGCATACTTTGTATTTTCAGACTGTAAGATTTTTATAAATATGATGTATAAGAGTACATATATCATTGTGATTTCACTGCTTTTTTTTTTTTAGAAATTTGTTATGAACTTTTTTTTTTTTTTAATAAGGAAAGGTGCAGCCAGGAATGAAGGCAATTAGGCAGGCAGGAAGAGAGAGGAGGAAGAGGCACTTTATTTTTTATTTAGTTGTTCACATTGATTGTTCCTCCCGACTTTGAGTCTTGAACCCTGGACCTTGGGATGTCTGTGGGACTGCTCCCAGGGTGTATGAGACCACTAGGTGCCCAGGGCAATCCAAACTCTTGATCTCTTACAGATGATTTAGTTCTCTTACATGCTCTAAATATATTTAGCTACTTTTGCCTCCATACCCAGTAGTTGTTTATAATTTGACTTCACTCAGAATGACTGTACAGTTATTAAACAATTGGTCTCCTCCAGTATATTATTTTGACCTTTCTGTACTTCTTTGTTTTTCATGAAGTAATGGCTTTTGTTGTTTAGTTTTCCATTTATGTATTACTGATTTTCCATATAAGCCTTTAAAAGGAATTGAAGTGCATGCTACAACATGGGGGAAACTTGAAAACATTATGGTACATGAAGAAAGCAAGCAAAAGGCCACATATTGTGATTCCATTTACATGAAATGTCCAGAATGGACAGACCCCTACTGTAGTTGTTGCCTGAGTCTGGAGATAGAGAACAGCGAGAAACTCCAGTGGGTATGTGGTTTCTTTTGGGAAATGATATGGATATGTTCTGGATTTAGGTAAGTGATGACTGCTCTTTGTAAGCAAACTAAAATACTTTAAAGGTTATATGCGCCTTTGGGAGAAAATTTTATGTGAATTATATTTCAGTAAGAAAAATAAGCCAGAATCTGTGTTCAAAATGGTGACCCTTAAAAGATTAGTATTATTAATGATGCTAATTTTGTGAACGAGGCTTTTGTTTTACCCATGAACATGGGCAATATATTTGTATGATGTCTGTCATCATTGTTTCTTAGGCATTGGTTAGCACGGTAAAATGGAACATCTTAAAAGTTTGAGTCAGATGCTCCTTTTCTGCGCTAACTCTGACTCAGCTAGGAATCATGTGCCATTAGGTCTGTAAAGGACAGTTCTGTTTTTCTGACATCATCCAGAGCTTTAACATCTTGCAAGCAGCAAATCATGACCTTTTCCTGGGGGTTACTACCACTCAAGATGTGTCTTCATACTGACAATCAACATCATCGTGAACATCTGAGAAATACGTACCACTTACAGAGGTACTGAATCAGAAACTTTGGTTTTCGCAAGCTCTCCAAATGACTGAGCTAGGCTAAAGTTTGAGAGGCACAAGTCTAGAGAATTTATAAGTAGGGAGGGCCACAAATTTGTATAATTTTTTTCATAAATAAATTTGCGTTTTCTATATGTAGCAAGTTAAGCATAATACTGTCTACCCCAGCACCCATACAAATGAGTGATTCTGAGTACACCTCATACCCAGATCTTGGTTTCTAAATACCACCCTCCACTAAGTGAGCCAAGACAGTGTATTGTTTTGCAACTTTTCCCTATAGGATAATTCTTTCAAAATAAAAATGTTATCTATTCTATGGATACTGAAGATGACCTGAAAGAAACAAAAACCACACCAGTTTCTCGAAACTGAGGATATCGAACTCAGACTGAATATGTTTATTTGTTTATTATAATCTCCAAATAAGTTCAATTGGTACAACTGCTTCTTAAAACTGTATCACTATCAGGCTCAGAATTGAATTACAACCAAGCAATTCACACAAACACTTTAAGCAACAAAACATGCTTAACATTTCTTTGAGAAAATTCCTTCAACTATGTGTACGTCATGACTGGGTGTTACACAAATTCGTTAGAAGGTGATCCTTAGGTGTGTGCAAGTTTTCTACCTCTTCGGTTGTTAAACTCTTGTGGCATCTGTGAAAGGCTAATTTAATCAATCCTTCCACATCTCACAAAGACCTTCCAACTGCTTTTGGGGTCCAGTCTGCCCTCCAATCTGCCTTCCACATGTTGAAGGGTATTCTAGCTTATTTGTTTGGAAAGTATAATAGGCACACATTCAGGGGGGAAATAAGCTACTTAGACTTATTTTGTAAGTATGCACTTCAGTTATGGATTATTCATTAAAGACTTTTAAAAAATGATGTTACATTTTAAAAAGTACCAATTAGTGGGGACAAAAGTAGAAAACATTTACCAGCATGTTTGCTTCTCTTAAAATCAGTGTTCTGGAAAAATAAATAGAGCATCATTAACATTTTTCACTATGTATTATACATAGCTTGGAAAGAACTTTAATATTTTGGATACTCTTGAATATTCTCTAATATTTCTTTATTCCTTTGATAGCACTAAACACTTTTGAATAGTTGTAACTGTTCTATAGATGAGTCTTACTGTGAATTTTTAACACATTGGCCTGAACTTGTTTATGAAAGAACTCTGACATCTTCAACTTCAATTGGTTATACAGGGAGGAGAAGGGTTACCATCATTTTATTATACCTTGTATTAATAATAAAACTTCTCACAGAGAAGAACCACTTTAAATACCTTACATCATATTTACAACAATAAAATTCACATTTCATGCTTTAGTGAGACACTGAAATCATCCATAAGAGAGTCCTCCAAGTTTATTGGAATAAGAGCCCTTCTGTACCTGGCCTTCTGCTGTGTGCCAGATATAAAGCTCTAGATGTTATGAAAACAGCAAAACTCATGCCATCCTCACATCGAGTAGGAAAACTGAGGGCAGATCTTCGCATCAAGTTGTGACGGAAATCCTGTGTCAGAGTGAGTTGACAACCAAAGTGTTTCAAACCTTGGGACCCATGTGCATCAACTTAATTGTCTGAAAAGTGCTCAAAAGCTAGGATGTTCTGTAATGTGAGTCACAGGATGAAAAATAGCCCTTCTGAGCACAGCTGAGCACTTCACTTACCTCTATTGCACAGGATTTTATAAGCTTCGGAAACAATGCTGTGTTCCTTTCCTTAGCTACTATATACATTTTTCTGATACGTTCAGAGTTTCAGTAGGAAACGTGACTTGCAGGGAGCTCTCCTTTGGGGCAGCCGCAGCCCTGCTGCTCCCACCACCCTCGTCTACCAGTAAGACACTTTCCGAGTCCTGCTCCTGTGAGGAGTCTGAGGTCTCTGATATTCGCAAAGTCCTTAGTGAGGTGGTGTCTGCTTGGCTCAGGCCCGTGCCCGGCACACCCGGAAGCAAATTCCTGCCTCCCGGGCCGTTTTCACTGAGGTCAGGCAGGTAAAGGAGCGTCTGAGATGTGCTGCTGATCTCCTTCAGCTCCCGGGAGAGGAAGGAGCGAGAGTGACCGGACATGGCAGAAGATGTCCTCCTACTCTCTGAGCAGTGCTGTCCGGGACGGTTTCTGCGGGACCCGCCGAGGCGGCAGAAGAGGCACTTGATCTTCTCTATGGCTTTACTGAGCACTGTCTTCCGCAGCAGGATATATATCCAGGGGTCCAGGATGGGGTTCACAGCGGCAATTCGGATGGCCTGCAAATCCGGGTTTCTGCCGATATCGGGTTCCAAAGGTGGTCGGTATAATTGGTTGATGAACACTCGCACCTGCAGAATTGAGACTGCACGGTTAGATGGCTAATCACTGGGCAACACATTTGCATGCAGGGTGTCTAACTTAGCAACACTTAAGTCTTCTTTCCTGGTAGTCAGTGCCAAGAAAAAGGGCAGCGGCCGTAATACACCTCGGGAAAACCACATTTCAAGTTAGTATAACTTAACTTTTTTGTCACTCTCAGGAATATTTTCTCAAGATCGAAGATGAGATACTAAAATGCTATGTGTGTACAAGTAACAAAGTTCTCTTAAAAAGCATCTTAGTAACCTCATTTCTGTGAACACTTAAAAAAAAATTTTAAAGGAAAGGTACAGGCATGAATGAAGGTGAGTAGGCAAGCAGACAAGAAGAGAGAAGAGGAAGAAGCATTTTAAAATTTTACTTAGCTGTTCTCATTAGTTGTTCCCCTCCAGACCCGGCACTCAAACTCAGGGCAGGGGCATGTGACCTGCGCTCCTCGGGAGGTGATGGACTTATCCGTTGTTCCACCAGGGCGTGCCTACTTTTCAAGTTTTCTTTTGTGTGTGTGTTTCAATAAAAATTTATAAAAGCAGACAATGGGTTATGTTTGGTCTGCAGTATGCTAATTCCTTGTGTAGAATAATCATGGAAAAACAAACTACTTTTAATTTTTTAAATTCTAATGAATTATCATTTTTTCAATAGCCTTTGATTTCCCATTTTACATATTTAAATGAAACTTATAATCAAGTCACCATCTAACTAACTAACTGCTTAAAAGCCCAGAGTTTCCTTTATATTAAGACCTTAAAAATTTATATTGGCACTTTTCAACATCTGAATCTCCCGTCAGAGCCATTGCTCTGTTGTATGAGTCTGTTCTCTAATTAAACATCTCATGTTTTCAACTTTTCCTTCAAAGCTTTTCTAGTCTTTTCCATCTTGAACTTCTCACCCAGATTCTGGCCATCAGCCATCAAATTAGCTTTCCTGCCTCCAATTCCTCTCTTCTCCACTCCACCCTCCAAACCACCACCAGAAGTTTCTTTTAAAATGCAGATCAGATTATGCTGCTCAGCTGCTAGACTGCCCAGGGCTCCTTCCTGCTCAGAACAGGGAGTTTTGCTCAGCAACTGCTACTCAAGAGTGAATTCATCCTGGAATTCCAGTCATAATCTTCCCTCCCTGAGCTTGTATAGCATCTGAGTCCTCCAGCAGCCAGGTGCTAACAGAGGGCTCTGCATAGACCAGGAGGGGTGAGCACTCATTCCAGTGCAGTTTGAGCTATTTAAGGCAAGAGGCAGGCCTGACCGTCCACCACAGGCCACATATGGCATCACTAAAGTCAAACACCAGGAGACCCTAAGCCCTGTTTGCTATTTTTGAATCTTATTTTTGGCAGTTAAAAATATTTGCTCTTACTATAATTGCTTATTTGCTTGTGTTCTTTCAAGCATTTAGTCGTTCAACAGTAGGTGGTTATGTGTCTCGGGGCATTGTGATAGGTTCTGGGCACAAAAACTGGCACGAAGTATTTTAAAGTTCTTGGAGGCAAGAGTAACCTATTGTATAGCAGATAGGACAGCAGATCAACTATTCTTCGGGGAGATTAAATGGAATAGGAGAGGTACCTACAGAGGGGCGCAGCTAATCCAGACCTGGAGGGTAGGGCGTCGGAAGAAGCTTCCTGCTCCCTGCTTCCTGCTTCCTGGTTCTGTGCAAGATGAAGTTTGCTCTGAGTTTTGACGGATGAATGGGAGTTTGCTACAAATTGAAGGAAGGACATAGCACTGCAAATACAGATAATTATGTGTGTAAAGTCATGGCAGGACAGAATGATATGCCAACTTCTGATGGACTTACTTTAGAGAGGAAAAAGCACTTGTTAGACGTACACTCTAAGTTTACTCTTCAAGTATTGTTTTTCTAGATACTACCTCTAATTCTATCAGATCTTTTAAGTAAAAATTTCACCTGTAATTCATAAAAAAATAGTGGTTTTAAGATGATTTCTCTCTGCTTTTAATAATAATTTAATAATTATTCCTTCCTTTAATAATTAGCTAAGGGAGAAGAGGCAACTCTCAGGGCCAAAGAGGATCATGTAAGTCATAAAAAGGGAAAAAAAGAGCAACTCACAGTAGTATTGTTGGAGCCATTTAACAAGGGACACATATCTTTAACAAGACTTAAGGACATCACTACCCTATCATACATTATAGTTGATATTCAAAATATATGAATCACTAAGAAAGAGCAGGGGCATTTTAGAAAGTCTTGCATAATAGGATTATCTGCAGTCCTGATCTTGGGTGACAATTTCCTAAGAATTTGCTATGGATTTTTATTTCAAAATATAAAATTACTGACAGGTTCAAAAAAAGATGTATATTTCTTCCTTGATTACAGTTTAGATCTTCATTGTAGGTCCATAGTTCTATGGCATGAAATTACTATTGCTCTATTGTTGGTTTTTATTTGTTTTATTTTGGTTTTGGTTGCAAAAACTGACCTAAACTTATTTTAGCAACAAAACCTGAATTGGCTAGACCACAGAGCTATTTATAATTTTACTTATTTCACTTAATAACTATTCGTATACTCAAAGGTACTGTCTCAATTGGTGCTATTACATATTATAAGTATATTGCTAAATTATTATTCTAAGATCCAAGAATTCTGAAACACATCTGGTTTTAAATGTTTTGGATTTGACGTTACGGTCATATAAAACTCATAGAATAAAATGATCAAAGGGCTCTAATTAAAATGAAATGAATACCTTATCTCCAGAAGGGAGCTATAAATAAAACCTGAACTAGAATGAATAGTAAATATGATAACTTCTTTTTAAGATATTTTAAAAACTATACTGTATAAACGATACGGAGACAAAGCAGCATTGATTTTTTTTCTCTGTACAAAAAACCAGGACAACAAAGCAGTTTGGTTTCTTCTAATCCTACTCTTCCTTGAGGTTCTCAGCTATGCCCCAGCATGAAGTGACTCCCTCTAGTCCTTTCCTCAGAAAAAGTATTATCAAATTTGGGGGTCTGAAGAACTTAACAAGGTCCCCCCTCCCTGGTGGAGACCAAATCTGGCCTGGGTGCTATTTCTGTTCCACCAGGAGACCAAGCTTTCTGTTTAAGAATTATTTTTTCTCTTTTTCAAAGAAAAGTGCAGGTAGGAACGAAGGTGAGCAGGTAACCAGGAAGAGAGAGGAGAAAAAAAAGTATTTATTCATTTCTATTTAGTTGTACTTCTTGATTGTTTTCCTGGCCCCAGGACATGAATCCAGGTCCTTGAGAAGCACAGTATGTGTGTGAATTGCGCTTAGGCTGGAGACAGATGACCAAGCCACTACTCCACCAGTGCGCACCTAAGAATTATTTGTTGACAATGTAATTCTTGACAAAAAAACATGAGGTCTGTGTTTTATTCATATCACATACTGTGTTTGTAAGAGTTAAAGAAATGATGGATTTGAATCTGTTAATACCCGCCCCTGTTAAGTAGTCTGCAGGAAAAAAACCTGTCCCTGGGTGTATGCAGACTTGAGATTTCCAGCCTCTAGATGGCAGTGTTGCTTCACTTTGGGCCCCATAGGGCCCTGCTCCCTAAGAAGCATTTTGCACCGCCATCTCTGAAGATCCTCTTTCAGAACAGAATCCTAGTTAAGTCTGATTTTGTAAAACTGAACTTTGCCTTTCTGTTATTTTCAAGACTGAAATGTTTTGTTGCTGATTGCTCCTTCCACCACCGCCTCAAAGGAGATGTGGTTATTACTGAAAGGAAGAAAGTTCTGAAGTTAGGAATGAAACGTGTAGCCATTAAAAGGATGGATTAGGGGTTAACATTTTATTTTTAAATTCCTATGACCCTTTAGAAAAGTCAGCATGTTGTTAAAAAAAATTAACAATGGGCAAGGAAAGCCCTTCATCCACTTTTTATTACTGTGGAAGTAGATGGAAGAAAGCCTTATTTTAGAGTCCCATAGAGGGAAAGCTTACAATTAATGCAAGCCACTGAACCTGGTCACTTCAAGTCATTTCCGTAAAGAGGCACTCACTGGTTAGCAAAAATACGTGTATGAAAAATCAAATTTCAAATTCTGGTAAACACCTTCTCATACATTGGCCCAATCATTTGAAAAGAAGATGAGTTTCCTTTTGCAGCATGTTCTCAGTGATGATTTACTTCAGAGAGGAAAGATAAATGAACAATATTTCCAAGCAATTGGTCATGCTTAACAAAACAAAACCTGGCAATCTCTACCTGACTTTAGACACTGCTTGACTGGCTCCCCGAAAGAGGGAAAGCCCAGATTCACTGGGTATCTCCACAGAGGTACTTCAGTGTCATGTGGAAAGGTGGAAGCATTTTTCTGGAATTCTAGTGGAACCAGCCCTTAAAGATGTTACCCAAATAAACATGTTCAGGCAGCTGTTGGAAGAGTTGTTGATAAAACACCACCTCTGAGCAGGGCGAGGTGACGGGGCAGTGGGAAGACACCTTAATCCACCAAAAGCAAACAACATACATGTCCCTCCTACATTTTAAAAAACATTTTCAGCAGCTGCAGATTGGTGCACATGGCTTATTGTTAATACGGGCATAGAGTACACAATTCTTAACTTCTTGAGGATGACTGGAGATTAGAGCACACATGCTGGAGCATCATTTAGAGAAAATGTGATACATTCTGGTTCAGCTGCTTGTACAAATCATGAAAGTGCTTAGTACAGTGCCTCACATATAGCACATGCTGCCTGCCCTTCAGTTTCGGTGACCCGTTTGTAGAACGTATAATGATCGCCATGAAATGGCAGTGTTTGAACACTACCCTCTGAGCAGTAGCTTTGGGACCTAGTTAATGGCACGTTATCAAAAATGTGTACTTCCTGTTTAAGAAGAATGTGTTGGCAGGGAATATCTAATCAAAGAAGAATTATGATTGGGAAATTATGATTGGGCTGATTGAGTAGTTGACTAGTGAGGTGGGAGTGCTTTCCAGAAAGTGACAAGGTCTTATAACTGGATTCGAACGTGTGTATTACTGACTCTATTCCAAGCACATCAAAGAGTCACAGTATCTGTGTGTGCTCAGCTATCCAGCCGCAGATTCTTACCACTTGCTTTTGTTCAGGAAAAAAATTCTAAATCTTAATTTTAAAAAGACAAAATAAATCTTTAGGTAAAAAATAGTGGGTAAAGTTCTTGACTGGCTGGTGATGTAAGAAAGGTGGGTTCTCCTTGCCTCTGGGGATTGACCAGAAATGAACTGGCCATTTACTGCAGATAAATCACTTCATCTCTATAGCTTAGTCTCTACATCAAAAATTTATTTCTGAAGGATTTTGTTTTTAAACTCTTTCACCCTTCTAACAGGGGACTACCAGAATCACTTCAACTCTGGAGAGAAATCTCGTTAGTTGATAGTAAAACTAAGCCTTGACAGGTCAGCAAAACATAGTGAAGATCATGGGACTGGGACTTGCCCACAGTCAAATAGCACATTTTTCATCTGTGCCGAGAAATCTGAGATGGGGGGAGGGAAAAGCCTGGTCAGGTCTACTTTCTCTCTAGAGGTTTTTTCAAGATTCAAATGAGATGCATTATGTGGGAGTCTGCAGTCTTCAAGATAACTAATACTACTAGGTCTGCAATTTCATGGTATAACTGAAAAAGGAATTGCTTTTAGAATGGCCATTTTCAACTTAGCCAATTTATTTGAAAAATAATCAAATTCTTCAGATTCTTCTGGAATAGCACCCATATTTGTGGCATCACTCTTTACCTATAGAGGTGAGTTTTACTCATGTGAGATCCGATTGGTTGTTTCCAAGTTTGTCTAATGTATCTATTTACAATTTCCCTTTGCCCTGATCAGTCTTTGTTGGTGAAGGAGACAACTAGTTTAGAGTAAAAAACCAAAAAAAAAACCACTCACAGGAAGGCCTATTTTACTCATTTACGTCAGAAAACCAAACTGGCCATTCTACCCCTAACAGAGGTGAATATTTGCTATGCCTGAGCGAGGAAGAAAATAAAAGAAAGACAGAAGTAAGCAATATATATGGCCTTGATCTGCCTGTGCATGGGTCAAACTGGCTTTCTAAACTTTACAGTGTACTGTGTATAGCCTCAAGGCAAAAGATTTGATTATAATTGTTAACATTAATAACTGCAAAATTAGGCACACTGATCAAGCCATAACACTGATCTTACTACAGCGTTTAAGGCCAGGACCTCACGAGGGCTCTCTGCTTGCATATTTCTAAATAATTCAGTCAATTTTCTGGATCTTAAGCATAGACTCTTTTATTTCCTAAGCTTCTCTTATATATTAAATAAACCAGACGCTGCTTATAAATAGAAGAATAGACAAATGACAAGAACCATCTTTCCACTAAATCAAGTCTTGTGATGTTCCCTGTGGACTGTATTTATACCTTCTCTGATTGTGACTCACTTCAGAACATTTTGCAGGTTCAGCACAGCTCCTGAAAGTCACAACTAATTTCCCAACTTCTCTCAAATTGTCACTCCAGAATGAAACATATATATATATATATATATATATATATAAGATAACAAATTAAAATTGACTTTTTCTGCTAAATTCATTATCAATTACCCCCTCAGAGTGGGTTTTTAATTCTCTCATGTCCAAAAGACCAAATATTGGCAGCTGCTCAGTGGCTGTTTGAATTTCCTTATGTATTTTGTCAAACTTTATGAAATTCCAAGTAAACTTATTTACTTTCTTAGCTTTTCCAAAGCATTTGAAATGATTGGAAGGATTTTATTTTTTCAAATAGGATTAGCGATCAGTTTGATTTGATAATGTAGAGGCTTCATTCGTCCCCTTGGAGCTACAGTGAGATCCCATTGCTTTAATGTCGGAGTTCAGAAACTTTAAATTTAAATTACAATACGAATATGAGAAACACACACACACAGAGAAAGATGTAAAAGTAAGCCAACGAAGATTCCAATTGTGCATGTTTTGCTGTTAAGTCTTTCCAAAATTGCTAAACTATGGGTGGGTGGGTCAAATAATGGTCCTATGGTTTATCATGAATTTACAATTCAACTGGTCCTGAAATTGGATCTTAATAGCCCGGACAAAAAGCTAAAAACTGAAGCCACTGCTGTGTGTATGGTTATGATTCCTGATTACTTACAAAGGTTCGAGTGCTTCTCTTCGTGATTACTTCTTAGCTGAACCAGTTTCAGTTTTCAAGGGTGAAATAATTAATATCTACCACACAGTTCTGCCTTTATAGAGAGTGGATAGTATTTGTTAGTTAAAAGTAGTTAATCTGCAAACCTAAATATAGCTCCTATAATTTTTTGTCTCTAATTTCTTGAATAACTTCTAAGGCTTTGTGATACAAGGCTGTACACCATAAGGCCAGTTCTACCATTTCAGCCCATGAGATGAATGCAACTTTCTATGCCTCTCAAGATGTTAGGAGTAACAAATTCATCTGTGACTGTGCAGAAATCAAGTGTCACAAGCTTACCTCCAAACACAACACATTTAAAAAATATGTCATGTTGCTAACCTTCTAGCTCCAGTTTCTCAGTTCCTTAAAGTGAATGTTCTGTAAATAACAACCACTCATTTTGTCATTTATTGTTCCGTAAAACATAAAGCAGAGGCCAGTGAAGGAAGGGAGCTGCGGCAGGCGCAAAGTTGTTTCTTCCAGAATCTCACTTTATTCTGAGTTGCTATTACAGACAGCAAAATTTATTTATGTGGCTCAGGTGCAAACTTAACTCTGTAAATTATATTGAATCCTGGAAGGGTTTAAAGGCCCTTCAGACCTATTATATTTACTTTTGTTTATATAAATTGGCAAGAAGCTACTGTATGCTGGTTCTTAGTCATCTCCATGTTCCTTCCACTTACAGTCATTTTTATCAGAGATACAATATTTTTTCTATTAAAGATCCCTAGACAGTATTAATAAGAGAAAGGCAGGATGAACAGTCCTTTTTTTTTTTTTTTTTTTTCTTTTTTTTAATTTTGCTCCCTAGCATAAGAAAAAGAAGTCATCTCTTTCTGAGTTGGTGGTTTAGAACTTCCAGGAATAGTGTCTGGAGAGATGGAGAAAACTCAGAATGTGTTGCTTTCAAGAGAAGGGTAAGCACTACATACATTCATCTTCCCATCAGTTTCTGTGGTGTTCAATTTTAATAACAGGCAACGTAAAGGTGAGAACTAACTAATTGGATTTTCAAGCTTTCTGCTTACAATAAAAAGTTAATCCAGGAGTGCCCTGGTGGAGTAGCGGTTTGGTCAGCTGCCTTCAGCAAAGAGCAAAGCCCACATACACCCCAAGGACCCAGGTTCACATCCTGGGGCGGGTGAATAATCAAGAACAACTGAAATAAAATAAATTACTTCTCATATGGGCAATGACATATATGAGTTTATTTTAATTTGTAAAACAAAGTTACTACAATAAAATTCTGAAAAAATAAAGTGCTTCTTTCTCCTTTCTCTTCCTATCTGCCTGTTTGCCTTCATTCCTGCCTGCACCTTTCCTTGCAAAAAAATTAAGTTAATCCAAAGGTAATTATAAAGAATTTGACCTAAAAATGAAATGCACAGAGGCTAAAGCACACACCATACAAAGGCCACAATTAGAAGCCATGTAAGAGGGAGAAGTGATGTAATATTCATGAGTAAGGTTTGGAGTTCACCACAAGCAGTAGGACTTTGTCTTAGCTATAAAGTAAGAAAGATGGCTGTCTCTAAAGTTCAGTCTCCCCTGTACTCACAGATGTTGAGAATTCACATTCAGTATCCCATGTACCTCGCCCAGCTCCCTGACAAACTTCCCCATTTTCCTGATCTCTGGAGTAGGAATTGTGACCCCGCCTGCACTGAGGCATCCTCCCAGGGGTCAAGCCAGGTAAAGGACAGAGAATTCCGCTAGACAGTGCGTTTCTGCTGGGCTATGTTAAGCAAGTCACTCCCTGATAACTTGAAGCTGGTAGAGTAAAGCAGTCAGAATCTCTTCCAGCACTAGAATTCTACACAACCTACCCCCACACCCTACATTAATCAATACCAAAAAAACAAAACAAAACGCCAGTGCCTTCAAGAATGATGTCCACCAGAGACCACCCCTGCCGCTTCGGATGCTGGGGTTCACAGGACAGGACTGAGTGACACAAGGGTGGTTTCCTTCCACAGGGGACAGAGCAGCAGGTGTTCCCTGCAGGCTCACAAATCAGACACCACGGGGTGGGGGCTGTCCCAGGAGAAAGGAAAGAGCTGGGGAAGAGCTCAGCTCAGGAGTGGAGGAGAAAATCACCTGCTTGTTAGGGAGGCGGCCTACAATGAGGTTGGGCCTGGTTCTGCGAAGTCTGAGGGGGTCCCAGGCTGGAGCTGCAGGAAAAGAGTTCACAGTCGGGACAGGGAGGGAGTTGGCACGGAGGAAGGAGCTGGATGAGGGAGAAGGGCCCCCGCTACTCACCACAAGCGGGATGGAGCAGATGAGCACCACCAACGAGGTGGCGATGAGTAAGATGACCATCTGAATCTCCGCGCCAGCGATGCGACGGAAGCTCCGGCGGCGACGAAAGTCGCAGAGGCGCGGCAAGGCGGGGGAAGCCGAGAACGGGGGCCCCCGGCAGGTGGCCGAGGCCACCGAGGCGGCGGCGGCCGCGTGGTGCTGCTCGGTGCCCAGCGACGTGCGGCGCATGAACTGGCGGTGCATGCGGAGCAGCGCGCAACACACCAGCACGTTGCAAAGCACGGTGGCGAGGATGAGGAAGGAGCTGAAGCCCGCGTACATGTAGGAGAAGGCGGCGTGTGCCGTCACGTTCGTGGTCCAGTCGATGAAGCACCAGGTGTTCGGCCACTGCCGGCGCGAGCTACCCAGGCCCATGTTGGGAAGCGCGCAGAAGAGCACGTTGGAGGCATAGACGGCGAAGAGGGTGAGGCCGGCCAGCCTCTTGTCCACGTAGTGGCTATAGAAGTAGGCGTGGTTGATGGCCAGGTAGCGCTCGATACTCATGGCGCAGATGATGCTGAGGCCGGACAGCCCGAAGAAGAGCAGGATGAAGGTGCTGTACTCGCACAGAGCCTGGTCCCCGGGCCACTCGCCCTTCATGTACGTGGCGATGGTCACCGGGCTCACCAGCAACGTGCCCAACAGGTCGGTGACGGCCAGCCCGCACACCAAGGTGTAGAAGGTGGTTTCCTTCTGCTCCTTGCGCGACTTGCACAGAACCACGATGGCCACCAGGTTACCCACCACCCCGAAGATGAACATCACCGCCGGGATGGTCACCGGGCTGTTCAGACGTTCGGAGCTCGAGGAGGCGGACGCATTGGCCCCGAGCGTGGACATGATGAGGCGACCTCGGAGTGCGGGACGCTAGGTCTGCGGAGGGCAGGAGACAAGGGCGCGGTGAGTCGGGATCACCCCAGGCGACGTGTCAGACCCGAGCCCAAGGGAAAATACGCTGATGAGACAGGAGGAGTAACTCGAATCTACAGGGTGGATTGTAACTACTTACTAACTTGGCCTCGAAATCTCCAGGCTGCGGAGAGGTCCCGCCAGCAGCACCACTCAACTAGCGTTAATATTTATGAGCGGAGGACTGCCATTCCCTCCTCTTCCACCCAGCCCACTCACCCCACTGCTAAGATGAGCAGGACCTATCTCAAGGGAAAAGCGACTCGCTGTTATTCTGGACAGATTCTTAGTCAGTACAGTTCTCATTGAAAACAAGTTATGGATGTTAATTTGGAGAGCTGGCTCTCTCCTCCCTGGCGAGCCCACCCACCGCTCTCTCGCCGGGGCCCCCAACCCTTCTCACCTATGGTGGCCGGGGCTCCGGAAGCCCCCAGGGTCAAGCCTCAGATGTCCTGGAAATGCCTCTGATCTGTCTTGCACCGCTCAGTGAGAAGCCTGCCAAGCCTTTGCCTGCGCAGAGCCGGGTGTCAGTGTTGCCAGTTTTTCGGATAAGGGGTCAGAGTGGCCAGCTTTCAAAACCTTCGAGAACGAAGGGCCACAGGGTGGGTCAGAAGAGCCTGATCCTGGGTTTCTTTCTTTCTTTTCTTTCTGTGTCTTCAAAGACGAGTACCAAATTTGCTTAGTTCGCAGGTCCCGTCCGTGCGCGCTCAGGTGTGCGACCGCGCGCGCAGGTGACACCAAGCCTCGGTTCCAGATTCGGCTGCCCTCCTCCCCAACCCAGGCAGAGCGGGCCGCTATCAAGGTTCGCCGCTGCTGCTGATGCCGCTTCTGGCGTCCAGGGGCCGGCTTGTGTTCCACTTGGCCTGAAGCTCTGACCTGGGGTCGTTCATCTCCTTCCTCTTCTGCCGCGGGTTTCGAGCTCCGCTCTGGCCCTGCAGCCTCTGTACAAACTTTTCTCCAGCTTCAAGTTTGCCTGGCGGAGGCGGGGACACCCGGTTCGCGGCCCGGGTTCTCATTGGTGGGACAGGAAGGGGGCGGAACGCATCGGCCCGGTGGTGCGCGGCTGGGACCCGGCTCGGCCGGAGGGCGGGGCGCGGGTGGAAGCGCGTCTCGGCGCCTTGTGGGCGGCTCCTGAGGCTCCCCAACCGGTGGAGGGGTGTGTGTGGCGGAGCTTCGGCCGGGCCCCCATCTCCCCCACCCCCGCCCCCAACCTCCGCCGATGACTTAAGCGGCAGCAGGCAGCTTGGAGTCTGGAAAGCCCCGGTGCTCTGGGGCATTCTGAACGCGGCTTCCAGGGAGACCGGCGCTGAAACCAGCATCTTTTCACCGCCTCCTGGAAGTGGGCTATTTGTCGCACTTTCTACACGCGATCGCAACACTGGGTGCTGGCAAGGGGGAAGTGATTTAGGACTCTACCTCATAGCGACCGAACTGGGGAAAGAAAGGGGTGT
>RJWH01007892.1:0-35664 GCA_004363575.1 Solenodon paradoxus | reverse complement strand
GGTGGTTTCATAGCCTTCTGGAAGCATGCCCTACCTGCCATCATAGAGGAGGAAATGTGTCAAACTTGCTGTCATCGGAAACCCGGGTTGTTAAGTACAAGATAACCGTAGTCTTGCTGCCCATGTCTTCTCATAATTTCCTCAAACTGTCGACTAGGCAGGGTGTTATGCTGCCAAAATGCAAACAACAGCATACCACAGGAGCTCTCTTGACAAAGGTAAAAAGGAAGTTACTCTTCCCTGCACACCCACAGCATTTTTCAAATTCTCTTTGTTTAAAAAGAGTTAAAAATGAATTAAAACATTTTACACCTTTCTACACTACTGTTTTTTTCAGATCAGAAAAGAATATGTACACATTCTACTAAATATTTGTTTGGAAGGATTGTAAATAGCAGACCATCAGTGTATTTGCTGCCCATTATCTGCCTGTGAAATTAAAACAAAAATAACACTGATTTTGTTTTTGAAACTGCAGCACCCTTTTTGCTGTGATGACAGCATTACTGAACCCACTCAGTCTCCTCTTAATAATAAAAAGATTAAAGAGGAAGTTAGACAGTTTTGTTAATTTTCACTGCATTTATACCTGCGTGTGATTTAAGTTTTTTAAATGAGAATAATTTCAAAAATCTAGATTAAAGGAATACAAAGTTTTCTGAGTTTCCTTTTCCTGATTTTGACAGACTTTTTACCCCTTTACTTCACTCCTCAAGGATTTTTAAACATAACCCAGGGTGAGTTCAATGTGATATTGAAACTGCGTTTTATTCAACTGTATGTTCTCAGTCAACCAATGCAATATTTTTTATATGCTAATGTTCTTGAACTGATACATTTTCTATTTGGGATAATTATTGCTACATATGAATTAGAGCAACATCATGGGTGACTAGTACTGTGTGGTTTTAAATAACAGAAGTCTGAAGATTACATATCTCTTTTTATCACCTTTTCATAATTTGCTAGCTTTATTGACAAAATCTTTCTTCAGTTACCAGTGACTCTTGATGACTTGCATTTCTATGGCCTAGTATAACAACATTTCAAATAATAAAAAACTAATGATTTAATTAAACTGTACTTGTTATCACTGGGTTGACTATGTTAAGCTCATGTCAGAAGCTCATGTCGATCAGGAAAAATGAGTCCTAGAAATTGTAAAGGTATTTCCCTTTCCTAACTACACACACACACACACACACACACACACTGAATAAGTCATTCACTGTAGTAAAAATTGAATTCAGGTAACTTTTTCCTTTGTTTTGGAAGCAAAAACCCATTATGTAGTTTTTGATGCTTTCCATTTCATTCCAAGTTTTGCTAACAGAATTCCAACAGTAAAACCAAGTGAAAAATCTAACTTTTTGATCAGGGTATGCCATAAGCATCATTTTCAACATTTACTTTCTTAGTGGATTAAAGTAATTAGTAAACCAAGTGGAATTCACCGTGAGAGTTTGCTAGGCAAGCCCAGCAAAGACAAAGCTCAGAGCTCTGAATACTTTGTCTACAAAGTTGATCATGGAGAAAATCTTGTTGGAATCTCTAGTAGGTTTGACTTAGCCTTATGGTTACTTCCTTGCATTTTCATGTGTTTCATGTGTTTGTGTGTACATGTACTCACATGCTTGCACATTGCTTTTTTGATCAAAGTCAGAGGGCAAAACTTCTTAGTTGTTAAGGAACAAATAGAGAAATTAGTTTCAATCTTTCAGAAACCAAGCAAGCAAGAAGAGAGTGAATTGAGATATAAAAGGTAGCAAGACAGGGAAAATCACACCTACCTAGAGCTCTGTATCTGGCTAAAATATTAAAGTACATCATAGATACCTCTATATGCAAAAATGAGACTGTAGACAGCTACGATAAAAATAATATGAGGGGTTAATTAGGAAAAGTTTGTTCCCACAGAGTGGTACAATACAAACTCTAGGGCAAACTACTTTTTTACAACATAATTGATTTCTGAGGAAAGAAGGAAAGATTACTCAAAATCACAAAAGACAAAGACTAAGACAAATATAAGAAAAAACAACATGTAACAAATAGTGACAAATATTTCAGATGTCAATCCAATTATACCAATAATCACTTTAGGTATCAATTACCTCAATATACCAATTAAAACATCCAACAGAGTGGATTAAAAATCCATGTTGTCTATGAGACACTTCAATAGATTAAAATTTAAGGAATCAGTAGAGACATGTCATTCTAACAGTAACAAAAAGCAAGCAGTGACAGCTGGATTAATTTCACACAACAGAAAGAATAGTTATCAGTGATAAAGAGAAAAATGTGTCCACTCTCCAAGAAGGCATGACAATCACTGATATGTGACACTTAACTGGAACAGAAAGTCTGCTCATGTGAAGTGAAAACCTATTGATAGCAACATGAAGAGAAACAGATGCTTTTGATATCACAGTAGGAGACTTTACATCTTCTCAGGTAAAAATAGACAGATATAGAATGCAGAATATCAGTAAGACATAGTTAAATTCAACTACACCAGAAATCAACTGTGTGTATTGGATGTCTACAGAGTACTCCACTCCGCAAAAGTTAAAAACACATTCTTTTCAAGCTCCAATGAATATTTGCCAAAACAGGTAATATTCTAGACCATAAAACACTCCTTAACAAATTTAAGATAATGCTAAATCTGCTCTTAACACCGCAGTGAAATGAAACCAAAAAGCAAGAACAGAAAGGCAAGTAAAAAATCAATACATTTCAAAGTAATCAAAATGCTTGTAAATAATACAGGCCAAAGACAAACTCAAGTTTTAAAATATTTTGAATTAAATTAAAATACAACGTAACAAAATTTATAAAATCAAGCAGAAGCCATATTTAGAGAGAAATTTATAGCACTCAAGGTATATAATAGAAAAGAAGTACAAAACGTAGTTATCAAAGCAATGCTTCCACTTGAAGAAACCAGAAAAAAACAATCTAGATTTAGATAGCAAAAGAAAAGAGATTTTTTAAAAAACAGAAATCATTTAAATTGAAATGACCATATTCATATGGAAATATAAGAAAAATTAGTTCTTTGAAAAGTCATATAGTTGCTAACCCTCTAGCTAGGCTCATTAAGAAGTAGAGATGACACAAAAGATAATATCAATAATGAAAGAGAATCATAACATATCCCATGGGCATTTAAAGGGTAATAAAGAAATATTATAAAAAGTATATGCTCATACATTTGATAACTTAGATGAGTTATACCAATGCCTTAAAAGATATATGTAAAATAGTTAAAAAAAAAAAAAAAACAGAAAAAAGAAACATTGCAAATAGGCCTATATCTATTAAGAAACTGAATCAATAATCAACAGATTTCTAAAATGACCCAAATATCTTCAGTGGTGAATTTATGAACACCCAAGTGTAGAAAAGTACAGCAAGTATCTACACTCTGTTATCTAACAAATACAAGGACATCTTAAAATTCATAGATGACATAAACCAGCTTTAAATTGGAAAGAAGACCTGATCAGTTAACCTAAGATACCAGATAGCAAACAAATCATGAAAAGATGTTCAACATAAGATATTATTAGGGAACAGCAACTCAAAACAGACTACTACAGCCTTCTGGAACGACAAAGTTCCCAAACATTTGTACCAGCAAATTTTGGTAAAGATTTGGAGTGAGAAGAACTTCTGTTGGTAGGAATGCAAAATGATAAAGTCACTTTGAAAACAGTTTGTTGTTTAATCAAACTGACATACCCTGATTAATGATTCAGCAAATGCCATCCCTGATGATTACACAGAAGAATTGAAACCTTAAGTCCTCATAAATACCTGCACAAAGATATGACAACCAATATGTGGAAGTTAGATTCATTCAGTAGATGAATGAATAAATTAACTTTGGTTTTTCCCATTCCAGACAATGGGACAATAGTTAACACTAAAACAGAGGCATGAAAAGACAGAGAGGAAGATTTCAATGCACTCTGCTAAACCTGCATACTGATTAAGACCAACTATATGTCATTCTGAAAAAGCAAAGATATGGAAATGCTAAGTAACCTCTTTAGTTGCTAGGATTAGCGGAAGCATGATAAGCAAACTAGAAAATGGCATCTGTGATTTCTAGCCATTGGTGTTTCACCTGGTGAAGTTACATGACAAAGGAGAGAGAGATAAACTCCCTTGATTGTGGCAATGCTGAAGGGCTCTTGATTTTGAAGACTTAGCTACACTTCCTACTCAGTTAACTTTAAGTCATCAAAAGGGAAAGTATTTTTTTTGTAGGTCTGACTTAATCAGTGAGACAATCTTCGAAAGAGGAATTAGGCCTTTTTTAAATCATAGAAAGTATCCCCTGATAATCCTTAAGTAGCCAGCCACCATGCCCTCTACAACTTCAAGAAAATGCATGCTGACCATTTAAAGCTTCCATTGAGCTTGGAAGAAACCAGTGAGAACTTAGCCTGGTTAGTGAGATTGAATTTAGCCTGGTTAGTGAGATTGAATTTAGCTGTGAGACTGAACAGAAGACATTCAAGCTATTGCTGAAATGCCTATGATAAAGAAACTATGAGATTATGAACATATTTTTTTTTCATTTGCTTGTTTGGGCCACCTAATTATTTCATAATTTATTATGTAGTGATAACGCAAAAACAAAACTTGTAAGATATATCCCATTTTGACTAATATACATAAAATATTCAGTGAAATAAAAAAACACAAATATATACTAAAGTATATGTATTATATATTTATAAATTTTATAGGTGAGGTATTCCACTAAAAGACTGTTCCAAAAGATAACACTAGATATATACTAATACACATGCAAACTGCAAATTACAAAAGTTTACTATAGTTCTTAGTCACATCTTCCTGTCACTGCTGACGTTTCTCTTTAATCACGTGTTGAAACTTTAATATTAGCTGTATCCTCTCAGTTGGACTATAATGTACTCAAGATAAAAGGAACATGTAAATTTATTTGAAAGACTGACCAGAGAGACCATTTCCAGGACATCATATGGACTGAAATGCACTCCACATTTTCACAACATGCCCAAAGTATGTTTGCTTCGATCTCAGTCCCTACAGAAGAGAATCAAACCTGGGTATCCCTCATTTATTAGCCAACCAGAAAAGATCAGTGATTGTGTACACTGCTCCGTTTTCAGGAAGGAAAACATGTAACACATGTTTGCAATAGTTAATGTGTGTCATCAGTATTTTTTGTTCCTTTCTAGTCCCTGCCCAAATATAAAGTTGAAGTTTTGATGCATTTTTTTAACTTTAATTTACAGATTTTTACCTTCCATGCTTATGCAAGCTTCTAACACAGATTATATCATTCAAGAAGCTCGATTTGTGCTCCACATCAATTCATTGTGGTAATTTTCTACACACTGCATGCTGTTACAAAATGTTCTTTCTGAAAATAGTTTTGTCAGTACTGAACAGTAGCAAGGTTTTTATGTAATATAAATATTAAGTAAATGTTTTCAACTTTGTAAGCCAGTGGGTCTCCTTTGCAGTACTCAACTCTGCCTTTGTAGCCCAAAGCTGCCATAGACAATTAGTAAGTAGATGACAATGGCAGTAAACTTTGAATTCATAGACACTGAATTCATGTAATTTTTACCCACAAGGAAAAATAAAGTTTTGAATTTTCCCACCCATCAAGAGTAAGAGAATATAAATAAAATCGTGGATTATTTTTCTAGAACTAGATAGAAAATTTTTTTCCTTATTGTTGTTGTCCTGATATATTATCAGGGATTTATACTATATCAGCATTCCTAGAACATTTATTGCAGTGTAACAAGTTACTGCATAATGAAAATTAGGATTATCCACTAGAGGAAGAATTTAATTTAAAGTAGGTATAAACTCTCAGGAGAGAGGAGAGAGGCACCATGAGGAATTTTCTTCTTAAAAGTAAATGGTGGTAATAAGCATAAAACCAAGAAGTAAGATTATAAAGAAAAAGTAGAAATTAAAACACTATCAAATGGGAAAAACAGATAGAAAAATAACTGACAGTTAAGTTTGACTGTCATATAGTCCAGGCAAAAATCCCATTAAAGCAAAGGGCTGATGCTCTTCTCTAAGTTGGATATTTGGTACTACACTTTGTATGAATGTTTAATTTTAGAGAATACCAAAATAGCATAACCGTGTATTGACACCTTATGTACTACATTGGTTTCTGTTCATGACCATAGATAAAAATGCTGTCTCTTGAACCAGAACTGTCTAGGTTGGGAATGCATAAAGATACAACTATTCAAAAAACTACACACATATCCACAACATATAACTAGTTACAACAAATATTGAAAGAAAAATTATATTTCTTAATTTGATGTTAGATAATTTCCATGAATGATTTCCTAGTTAACTTAAGCTTACTCAAATGATAGTAGTAGATACGTTCTACCAATGGGAGTTGAGTGAAGGACTAAGGATGACATGAGGCAGTAGTTATCATTTAGTTGCTGTTTTCATGTCACTGGCATATAGATGGATCAAAATTCTTCCAATTATGTCAGTTCCTCGTTGAGTCCTTATGATGTACAGTAGTGCTTTTGAGACTTCTATAATAATCCCCGGTAGTCCCATAATGCAGACTTTCCCAGTTGGAGGCACATTGCCTTGAATCATTTTGGTTTTTTATCATGGGCAAAGCAGATGTTGGATATTTCCAATGAGACCAGTAGATAGTTTCCTACATATAGGACAGTGCCCAGTAAAGATTTTTCTTATGCAGTTCTCTACAGTATGTGATTAAAAATCATCATATTAGTACTGTCCTAAACAAATTTATATAAAACATACCTCAATTTATGGAATTAACTAGAATAAAATTGGATGAAACAAAAGAAATGAAGTAATCATGTAATA
The DNA here is from genome assembly GCA_004363575.1 of Solenodon paradoxus. Classification (NCBI taxonomy): domain Eukaryota; kingdom Metazoa; phylum Chordata; class Mammalia; order Eulipotyphla; family Solenodontidae; genus Solenodon; species Solenodon paradoxus. The sequence goes on along the minus strand of RJWH01007892.1, from coordinate 28,764 downwards.
ATCTTTCCTCTTTTGAACTCCACAGAAAATTGTCGAAATTTATTTAAGTCCTCAAAAAAGACACATTAAGAAATATTGTTAAATATATTTCACTTTAATTTCTGCCAATCGCTAAAAATTATTTTGTATACCCACATTATTTTTGAAAACAGTGTTATAGTAATATGTAGTCCTATTGCCCTTTTGTATATGTTTATTGAAATGCCCGTAGAGGAAATACCATAAGTATTCTTAAAAAATGTAAGACACTTATCTTTGGTTCTGCAAAACTATATTTAGATTCCAGACAAATAAATAGCACAGGTAATCATTCAAACCATAAAATGATGCCTGTTTCGTAGCTCTGAGTGTTGTTTCCGGTCAAGAAGAGGAACCTGGACTCAAATAGTTCCTTTTAGCTGAAAAACTTTATGCTGTTATTGAATAATAGGAAGTCCAAGGCTCAAATATTTTCCTATAAAGAGTATTAATCTGGATAATTGAAAGATCTGGGGTTTAAAACAAAATTTCTGTGACCTTGGTGCTCAGTTTCGTCTTCTCTAAACAAAGAATATGGGTTATGTCTTCGAAAGTCCTTTCATCTACAACAATAATAGCATGAAATACTAAAGTACAGGTTGAGTTTATTCATATCTACCAAGTGCTAAATATCACCACGTAGTCATTTTTACCAACTGAGAAGTCATTAAATGATCACCTCATTAAACTATTTTCTTATTGCTAGTATCTACTGTAGAAGGGTTATAAATAAAGACCCTTTCATCTCAAATTGAATAAATAAAATGAGAATTGCTGTAATAGTGATTTATTTCCCCACCATCTAATTATGTATATTATTCTGTAATGGTCATTGTTGAATATAAATATTATTATAAGTCATTTGTAAATTGAATTTATTCTTGAAGACCCCACTATAATACATCTATATTACTAAGAAAATAATACCTCTATTAATATCAGTATTAAAATATATGTTACAGGTTTCCAAGCTAATCTGCATGCAAAATAGATTGTCAGGCAAGTGGCATGTTCTTCTACTATATTTTTGACAAGATGGTTTAATAATTGAGAACAAGACAAAACATGGGCAAAACTGCAGAAATCACTGTCTATGTGCATGTACGTGTGCAAATGTGTGTGTTTTCCTCTATAGGATATCTATTATAGGGAGCCATATAGTACATAGCTTGAAAAGCGTGAAACCCAACCATGCCAGGAAGGCTCAAAAAGGGTTAGGGGTTGGGGGAAGTGGGAGTTTCTTGTTTCTCAGGTTTAGTCATCTGCTCATGTCTTCCCTTTCAGAGCATTTGGTGATTAGAATATTCTGTAACTCTTTTGGTTATTTCAGAGTTGACTTTGCAGTCTTTAGTTTACTCAACACATTCCTACCCTTTGGGCTACAACTGAAATTGAACATGAAAGTAAAATGTAATAATTCCCAAAACTAATTTTTTTGTTGTTTATTTTCATCTCATTAATTGTTTAGGTGGAATAAGATTAATACTGTGTCAAAATTGTGGCAGTAGGTAGACAAAACCACCACTGTACTTAGACATTGAATGCAAGCTAGCCACATATGACCATTTTAAACATTAATGTGTATTTGAAAGTATTACTTTGACTGTAAAGGTATGTAATTTGAGAATGAGGAATGGAGAAATGGAGTAACAGATACTATATCTCATTTAAGCTTTTTTGATCCAGGTCCATTTCCTTTGCTAACTAATGTAAGAGGGAAAAAAACTCAATGGAGTATATTTTTGTGATCCTGCAATATGGTGACACTTAAAATAAATGATGCAAGACATTGAGTTTTTTGCTTATTTCATAATTAACTATAACCTGATTTTAGATCTTGTGAGTATATAGTCTAAATCATATACTACATCTATCTTGAAAGGGGAAAACTTGAACTTAACCACTTGGATCTCAAAATATGAATCCTAGAATCGGAGGATCTTACATATAATTTAGGATGCTCCGAGATAGTCCATTAATGATTGATCAATAGTGATTAAATACAAATAACAATATGAAGTTTTTCTCCTGTAGAATCATTTCCCAAAATGACTTACTCAATTTGTTACTGGGGAAGAAGGGGGAGTGTCTTACTTTTCTAAATAGTATCTTTAAAAGTTCGAGGGATGGTTGCTTAATAGAAAATGACCTTTCTTCTGTTGAATATATATTATGGTCTTTTCATTGTAACTTGACACATACCAGTAATGAAAAATAAATATCATGGGAGAAAAAATGGCTTTGTAAAAGTGTAAAAGGGACTCTTTCTAATACTGGACAGTTGGAGAGAAGGCATAAAGTGTTGCATGAATATTTCCAGCTATGAAATCTACCTGATAATTGCATCAAAACTACAGCTATCTCGCACATGCTTACAAGAAACTCCAAGAAGCTTCCTGTGTGTTGTGGTTTATGAGAAGGTTTGTGTGCTACTATATAGATGTTAGTATTTTTGTACTATTTCCAAGTTAAGGAGCATTTATACTTTGTATTCTAAGGATCTCTGATTATATCTGTAAATCTCTACATTAGTTCATAGATACTATAACAGAAGAGAAAAGAGACTCTGTTGATCTACCTTAACCATTTCATCTAGATCTTGAGAAGTTGGATGTTTCCAGAGTTTAATCTAATGTACTTTTAGTAGTTCAAAGAACTACCAGGCAGACAAGGAAACATGAATTACTGATAGAAGGAGTCCCTCATGATGGAATAGATGCATGGATTAATTAGAGAATTTTGAGAGAATATGGGCTTATGTGAAGTTCACAACAGTCTTCATAGTTTAGCTCACTGTATTGCTAATGAATTTATTACCTCCTTTTATTTTTATTTTTAAAGAGAGAAATGAAAAAGCCAAAGGAGGTAGAAGTATTTAAGTAAAACGGAAGAAAGAGAGGAAAAAAAAAAAAAATCTTAATTTAGTGCTTTATGTGTTTTAGTTTTTCACCTGTCTCAGGTTTTGAAACTGGGCCCTTGGCTACATGATCCACATACCAGCTGAGATTTCAGGTCAGGTGACTAAAATGGTATCATATTACCTTTCTCTCCTTTTCATTATTAATTAAGATTAATAAACTTGGACATTAAATAAAGTAATTTTCCTAAGTAATTTTTATACACATTATTTTGGTTTATAATATGATATAGATTATAAGTATACATTATAAATCAATTTGTTACATTATGATCAATATCCAAACAACTTGTCATCCATCAAATTCAACAAATCCTAGACTTCGTTTACAAAATGTATCCATTCTCCATGGTCTCCACTTTGCTTTCTTGTAACTACTGCTTTGCTTTTATAAACGGAGCATATTTTTATTTTATTTTTTACTTTTGCAATTCATTTGTTTTATTTCTTATATATATCACATAGTATAAAGTCATATGTTTTATCTTTCTCCTAACAGTTCACTAAGCATAACGCCTTCTAGGCACATCCAGTCCCTTACAAATTAATAGTAACTAGCATTGCATTGCTTTTACATATACCATAGCTTCTTTATCCACACATCTGTTAATGACCACTAATGTTGATTACAACTCTTTGCTATTGTGAATATTTTTTAATGAAATGGAATGTCTATATCTCTTAATTATTTTTTCTTTGTAGAACTAGCTAGAAGTAGGCTGTCTGAATCATAAGAAATTTCTATAATTAATTGCGGAATCTCCATACAGTTTCACAAATGGCTGTACCAGTTTACACTTGCACCAATACTATATTAGAATTCCATTTTCTCTGCATCATCATCAATATCAGTTGTCATTAGTCTTTCAGATAATAGTAATTCTCACAGATATAATTTGTGTTATTTTTCACTTGCTTTTTCTTAATCTCAGAGATGTAGAACATCTTTTCTTGTGCCTACTGGTCATCTGTATGTCTTTTTATTTTGTGAAAGTATTCAAGTCATCTACTAGTTTTTATCAATTGTTTTCAGTAGTTGAATTTTATGAGTTCTTTATATATTTTGGAAACCAAACCCTTGTCAGGTATATGATGTTCAATTATCTTCTCCCAGTAAGATGTCTTTTCATTTTGATGAGACTTTCTTTGTGTATAGCTTTTCAGTTTTACATAGTTACTATCCTAGTTATAGATTTTTGCATGAGGCTGTCCATTTTTCCCTAAAACATATAGTAAAGACTGTCATTTCCCCATTGTATGCTCTTGATTTATTTGTCAAAAATTAGTTGTCCATATACAGTTGAGCTTATTTCTGGGCTCTTAATTATATACCAATGATCTATATGTCTGTTTTTGTTTCAATACCATGCTGATTTGATCATATTGCTTTGTAGTAGAGTTTGAAGTCAGGAACTGCAATACATTATTTTTATTCTTTTTTTTTTTCAAAATTAATTTTACTGTTTGAGATATTTCATAGTTCAAAATAAACTCTTCTATTGCTGTGAAGAACGTTGTTGGAAATTCGATAAGGATTACATGAAACTAAATACTAATGGAATAGAACAGAATACAGAAGAAATAAACCTTTGCTTATCTAGTCAAATGATTAAACATTGCTTTAGACAATATGACCATTTTTATGGTTTATTTTTGTAATCCATTAACTTGAATATCTTTCTATTTCGTTTTATCTTCCATTTCTTTGAACAATGTTTTGTAGCTTTCAAGGTATGTAACTTTCATTCTTCAGTTACATCTATTCCAAAGTATTTAATTATTTTGAAGAAATTATAAATGAAATTGTTTTCCTGAGTACTTGTGCTGCTAGTTCTTTTCTTTTATAGAGAAATGCAACAGATTATTCTATAATAATTTTGTAGGCTGCCACTTTAGTATATTTGCTTAATAATTTATACCAGTTTTTTACTGTCTTTTTGGTGTTCTCTCTCATATTGTTGTGTAATCTGACAATAGTGATAGTTTCACTTCTTTCTTTTTGATTTGGACAACTTTGGTGTTGTTTTCTTATTAGATTAAAATGACCAGGGCTTCCAACCTATATTGAATAAAAGTGGAGAGAATGTATATTTCTGTATTTTTCTTTATTTTAGTGGAAAATCTTTGAGTTGTTCCCCACTGAGTATGATATTGACTGTTAAAAATCATTTGTCTAGTTAAGCAAAGACTTACTTCCAGTTTCTCTAATTTATTCCATTGTCTTATGTCTGTCTATATGCCAACACTAAGCTCTTCTGAATACAGAGATTTGTAGTAGTTTATTAAATCAGGAGCTGTGAAAAAATCCAACTGTTTCTTTCTTAAGATTGACTTAGATACAATATTTTTTGGTGTGTTGGCTTTCTATTGGCAATTTGTTGAATGATTCTACTGTTATTTTTTATATATTTACTCACCTTTGTACTCTTTTCCATCTTGTAACAACCATTTTGTGATAAGAGATTCTTTTTGTTTCATTTTGTTTGTTTTATTTCTGTATCTTCACATGAGTAAAAAACAGGATGCTATTTATTGTTATCTAACTGCTAATACTTAGTGACCTCTAGATCAAGTGTAGTTGCAAAGAACAGGATTACAGGTTTTTAGTTGCTGAATAATATTCCATTGTGTAGACATAACACATATTTTTAAAATAATTTTATTATTTCTTTTATTTACTTTCTTGTTGTCACTTTAGGATATTGGAAAATCAACATCTAGTTAATTTTTAGTTGTAATTCATTGTGCATAGTCCATTGTGTGGCTTGATTAATTTAAAATGTATTAAAACTTTTTTTGATGGCTAATATACAGCCTATTCTGAAGAAAAGTCCATGTGTACTATGAAAAATGTTTATTCTTGTGTTTTTGGAGAAATGATGTTGTGTCTAAATATTGTTGTTCAAGTCCCCTGCATAATTGTTAATATATTTCAAAGTTCTACTTTTACTGAAAGTGGGCTATTGAAGGCCCCTACTTCTCCACCAGTTGTATATTATTTGAAAATGTTTATAATTGTAGTATTTTACTTAATTAACCCTGAAAGTATATTCTCTGATATAAGTATTGCCACTTCTGTTCTCTTTTGGCTGTTATTCAGATGGGATATCTTTCTCATTATTTCACTCTCAATCTATTCATGGCCTTAGATCTAAGTAAATCACTTGTAGACAGTATATAATTGAATCAAGCTTTTTAAAATCCCATTTTGGCAATCTATATTTTCATTTGGGAATTAATCCATTGGCATTAACTGATCAAATGGAATTTACTTATGTGATTTTATTTGTTTCTTTATATATTATAAGTTTTTTTCCTATTTCTCCTTTATTGTCACCCTTTCTGTTAAGGTGCTTTTGTTTTGTTTTGTTTTTAGTTACACATTCTGATTTTATTCAATTCACATTTGTGCCTTTATATTTAAGGATAGCATGGAATTATATCCTAAAATTATAACAATTCATATTAATCTGACAAAAACTTAAATCCATTTGCATACCAAAACTTTGTTCTTTTTTAACTACACTTAATGTTTAATGTCAAACATTTGCTTCTTATAAATTACTTCTTTGTATAATTTAGATTTGAAATCATTTTATGCCTTTGTTTTTAAAATGTATTAAAAGATGACATTACCTGGTGAAGTAGAGTAGTGGTTTTGTGAAGTTCTCATGCATCCTGAGGACCCGTGCCCCAGAGCCATGGGATCAACCAAGATGAACAAATAAATAAAATAAATAAAGTGTTTCTTCCTCCTCTCTCTTCCTACTGCCTGCTTCTGTTCACCTTTATTCTTGCCTGTAACTTCCCTGAAAAAAACTTAAAAAGATGAAAAGCCAAGCTATAAATCAAAGCACGCTAACATATGATTTAATATTTACCCACAGACTTTTGTTTCTTTGAAAATATTATATTTTTATTTATTTGTTTATTGGAAAAAAAATTTTATTTTATGATTTATTGGCTAGTGGTCTAGTATTTCCATGGGAATAACTCCATTAGTTCTTCTTTGTATTTCAGGGCTAGTGATCATCAATTCTTGCAGATTTTATTTATTTGAGAATTTTCTTCATTTCTTTACATTTGACATAACATTTTGCCAGATACAGAATTATACAGAATATTTTTTCATTTATTTCAACTTTATGTAATCTTACTGTCCTTCAATTTGAAAGTTTTTATTGAGAAACATCTTATTTGGCTCTCTTTTGATTTATACTACTTTGAGTTAGTTGAGATGTTTGTGTTTGTATATTTGTTTTAAATCTGTGATATATTCAAATTGTCTTTGTATCACATTCTTTCTAGAACTTTTTATTTGCTTTCTTTATTCTTTTCTCTTTTTCACTCTGCAATAATTTTAGTTGACATTCAAAATTTTCTGATCCTTATTCCTGTTCAGGATTGGTGTTGAACTCTTCTAATGAACTTTTCAATGTATGTGTTTTATTAATCAAGAGAATATCAAATCAATTCTTTTATTTATCTTCTATTTTATTCTTGATATTCTTGATTGACCATAATTAATTAACTCCTTTCTTTTATGTGTTCATCCATGTTATTCTTTACGTACTGAATATATTTGAGTACATTTTAAGAGTCTTGGTTAAGAATTTCCAAGGCCTCTGTTTCTACAAAGTTTATTTGTGCACATATGTAAGTATGTATATATATTATATTTATTTGAATAAATCTTATTTCTTTATTTCTTTGAATGGTTAGTGATTTTTTAAACATATGCATGAGGCTCAAGATTTTCTTGGGCCTAGTTGGAACACATGTTTTCTCTGAACCATAATTTGCTTTGTTTCCAATTCTCTTATACTCTTTGTGGGTTCAACATATTTATATAGCTAGTGATTTAAGTTATGCTTCTCAAGGCCTTAAATATTTTATTATACTCTGCAACATTACTCCTATTACTCATATTTATACTGACTGTCATAGTTTTTACTGGCCTACAATCTGGTATCTAAGCTATGTTGTTATTACCATCACATAAGTCAAGACATAAGTCAATTCCCTGAACTGTGCTCAGATACCCCAGAATGTTGTGAATAAATTACATTGTTTTTTCTGTTACACTTGGGAAAAAATGCACTACTTCTTTCTAATCATGTTAATAAAATGGTGAATCAAAGGTGAATAAAAATGCCATTAAATTTCCTATAGTTTTAATTATGGTTTTTGTTTGGGAAATATGGTTGGTTGATTCAGATCTCTGGCTTTCTGGTGACCACCCAGAGATACTTGGGTTAGTATGTCATTGTTTTTACTTAATATTTTCTTGGGGGAGTTGAGGACTTGGAACTCCGCAGTCTGCTATCTTGCTGATACTCAATCAGAAAAATCTTATTTTTATTCACATTTTTAAGTTGAGGAAACTAAGTCAGATAACTATTATATCAACTTCTATAGCTTATAGTTTTAGAGACAGAATTCAATCACAATCAAAAAACATCTCTTAATCATGACATTTTTCTCTACTGGAATATAAAAAATAGAAATAGCAAGACAGCACGTATTAGGGAAGTTGAGTCTGTAACATATTAACTTCCATTATTCTAGGACTCAAAGAAAGAAAACTGAGTTTATTCAATTTGTCTAAAGACTAAATGACCTCACAGCGCCCTCTAGCAAAACAGAAACAGAACTGTCTGGTCAGAGAAAAATTAAAAGATAAAGCAGTTGAAACTGTATCTCTGGATTCAGTTATTATCATTTTAGAGTGCTAGCCTTTAATATCTACACTGTTGCCCCATACCCACCAAACACACATTCATAGGATTAGGATGTAGGATATTATGCTTCTGTTTTCTAAAACCTTGGAGACATAGAAAGGGGAGTGAGGTAGCAAGCTACCCTATACTTAGCTGAGACTACTGAAAGTTCCATTCCATCATTATCAACTAGCAATGCTCAGATTTGAATGAGTCTCCCTCAACGGACACTTTTCAATATGTGGAAACATTTTTGGTGATCATAGTTAGTGTTTGTGTGCTATAGACATATAGTGAATAGAGATCTAGGATGCTGCTAAACATACTGTAATCCAGGGATGCAAACCCCTCACCCCACCACCAACAAAAAAATAATCCAGCTCTATGGACCCCACATGGTTAAACTGCACTGAGCATGGCCATACACAGAAATCAAAGAAATTCCTATCTCCAACTCTTCTCAATAGCATTCCAAGTTGGACACTCAGCGTCCAACCACCAGATATCCTATGCATGTTTTATGCTCCCCCGAGAATTAAAAGAGAAAGGTAGTCTCCCTGATGGGACCAAACTTCAATGCTCCCTGCTAGCACTACCTTGTGGACAGAGGCAGAACTGTAGTCTGATTGCCATTTCTGGCCTAGCAATAAGGTGGTCTCCCTACACAACACTATCATTGTAGGAAAACTGAACCCTTAGAAATATAAACAGAATGCTGAATAGAGAAACAGCACATAGAAATATATGTGAAATGGTGAATCCAGTCAAGAACACGGAAAAATGGGAATACAGTAGATGTATGCAATGATGAATTTAGGGTTAGAGTGATTAACAATCTCCTGGAGCTGAACTAAAGAACTCAGTACAGGGACTCACAATATGATGGATAAATCTTCCAGTAGAATCACCTATTTGGAATATAGGGCAGAGGAACTCAAGCAAACCAGGACATAGGTATTTTAAATGAACAGAAATGAAGACAACACCTCTGGGATAACATCAAAAGGAACAACATTCAAATCATAGGGTCCCCAAAAGGAAAAGAGAAAAAAGTGGGAAGAAAACGTATTTTAAGAAATGATAGATGAGAATTTATCCAATCTGAAGAAAGAAGCAAGCTTTAGCTTACGAAGCTCAAAGAGTGTGTAATAGAAACCCAGAAAGAAATATAATGACACATTATGAAAATGTCAAAAATTCAAGCAAAAGAATTTCAAAAACACTTCGGGGTGGGGGCGGGGAGGGAATCAGAGAAGTCCCCATAAGATTATCAGCAGATTTCTTAACTGAAACTCTACAGGCCAGAAGGAAACAGCATAAAATATTTCAAAGCTGAAAGAAAAGAATTTTCAACCTAGGATACTATAACCAGCAAGAGGATCATTCAGAACTGAAGATGATAGAAGGCTTTTCTGACAAGCAAAAGTTAAAGGAATTTGTCACCACTAAAACAGCTTTATAAAAAAATTTAAAGGATGCTCTATAAAGTATAAAGAAGTACCACAGAAAAACAGTAAGATAACAAATATTGAAAGCAGAGACGAGAAGGAAAGAGAATTGTGAATATTTAGAATGATGGGAACACTAACATGCTTTCACATAAAAATAAGAAGTGAACATAGAACTGTGAATGCTAATTTCAGAGTAACCTCAAAATATATCCCCAGGGAAAAAGCAAAGAAGGACACAAAATGGGAAATCAATCAAATCATAACTGCCCCTGTTGATCTAAGAAAAGAGAACCAATATATTTTCTAGAGCAACATGCATATGACAAACTATGAAATGACACTAAGTAACTACTCATTAATAATCACCCTAAACACTAATGAGCTGAACTCGCCACTCAAATGATGCAGAGTGGCTGAATGGATTAAAAAGCATAATCTAAATTTCTGCTACCTTCAGAAAACCCACTTTATTCCAAAAGATAAACAAAGGCTCAAAGTCAATAGATGCAAGGCAATCCTAAAGTCAAACAGCAACCATAAAATAGCAGGAACAGCAATACTCATACCAGATAAAGCAGACTTCCATCTAAAAAGCATAATGAAGGACAGATGGACATTATATATAATGATTAAATGGTCAATCCATAATGCAATATACATGCACCAAATGAAGGCACTTTATAGTATTTGAAGTAAATCATTCAACCTAAAGAGAGACATTGACAGCAACAAAACAATAATGGGAGACTTCAACACCCCACTTGCAACAGTAGATCATCCAGGCATAAAATTAATATGAAACAATTGCTTTATATGATCATCTTGAACAGATGGGTCTAATAGACACATAGTGACTGTCCAATGACAACAAGATTCACTTTCTTCTCAAGTGTGCATGGAACAGTCTCAAGGATCATATGCTGGAACACAAAACATCTCTCAACAAATTTACAAAGACTCAAGTCATACCAATCATCTTCTCTGACCACAGTGGCTTAAAACTAAAAATCAACCACAAAAAGAAAGCTAGACAACCCAAATTAATTGTGAAAAAAAACCAATATGCTCCTAAGTGACTCTGGATAACAGAAGAAATCAAATGGGAACTTGAAAAATACTTAGAGACAAATGAGAATTAAGATATATGCTAAGAATCTATGGGATGTAGTGAAAGCAGTGCTGAGAGAAAAGTTAATTGTAATCCAGGCTTATCTCAAGAAACAAGAAAAATCACAAATAAACTAACTCTACATTTAAAGCAAATAGAGAAAGAAGAACAATTAAAGCCAAAAATCAGCAGAAGAAAGAAAATAATCAACATTTGAACAGAAACAAATGAAGCAAAAAGACATAACCATGATCAATGAAACTGAAAGCTGGTTATTTGAAAATGTAAACAAAATTGACAAGCCATTGGTGAGACTCACAAAGAAACAAAGAGAGAAAACTCTCATATCTAGAATCACAAATGAGAGAGAAGTTACAACAGATACCACAGAAATTAAAAACATAAGGACTACTATTAATAGCTCTACACCCACAAAGTAGACAACCTTGAGGACACAGACAGTTTTTCAGAAAAATAGTTTACCAAGATTGAACCCAGAAGACCTTAAAAATCTGAACAGAGCAATCACAAGCAAAAAAAAATTAAAGAAGTAATCAAGGGCCTCCCCCATCAAATAAAAGCCCAGGACCATATGAGTTCTACCAAATCTTCAGAGAAGAAGTAACATGTATACTTCTCAAAATCTTCCAAAATATTAAATAATATAGAACTCTCCCAAATACTTTTTTATGAGACTAACATTATAGTGATACTGAAAACTGATGCAGATGCAACGAAGAAAGAAAATTACAGACCAGTATCTCTAGTGAACTTAGACACAAAAATTCTCAACAAAATATTAGCAAACGAAATCTAATAATGCATTAAAAAGATCACCCATCATGGCAAGGAGAAAAAAACCACATGATCATATCAATAGAGGCAGAGAAAGCTTTTGAAGAGATCCAACAATAGTTTATGATAAAAACTCTCCATAAAATGGGAATAGATGATACATACATCAACACAATAAAGGCCACATATGAAAAACCCAAAGCCAGTCTCATAATCGATGGTGAAAAACTGAAAGGATGTCTTCAAAAGTCAGGAAAAAGACAATGCTGTCCACTCTCATCCATTTAACGTTGTACTGGAGATCTTAACAAGAATAATTAGGCAAGAAAATGAAAAAAAAGAAATTCAAATTGGAAAGAGGAAGTAAAACTAACATTGTTTGCAGCAAAGTGATTATAAAAAAATCTGTGAAAAAACTCCTTGAACTCATTAATGATTATACAGTAAAATGGCAGGCTACACAATCAATGCACAAAAATTCATTGCATTCTTATACACAAAAAACACACTAGAAGAAAATGAACTCATGAAAATCACACTATTTAAAATAGAAGTTAAACGAATAAATACCTGGACATATACCTAACAATGGAAGAAAGAGCCTATACAATGAAAATTACAAGTCCTTCTTAAAAGAAATAGAAAAGGACACAAGGAAATGGAGAGATAGCTCCTTTTCTTTACTGGGAAGATTCAACATCATTAAAATGACACAAAGCATTATACAGATTTAAAGCAATCCCCATTAAAATATCATGTACTTTTTTCAGGAAATAGAACAAAAAAATTAAAATTTGTATGAGACAGCAATGAAAAATCCCAAATCACAAAAGTAATTATTAGGAAAAATAACAAATCTGGAGAGATTACACTTCAGATTTTGGACCATATTGTAAAGAATCATGATCAAAATGGTGTGGTACTGGAATAATAACAGAGACTCAGATCAGTGGAATATAACTGATTCACCAGAAAGTGACCCACTCATATATGGTTTATCTATGACAAGGAGTCAAAAGCATCCAGTGGAGAAAGGAAAACCTTTTTAAGAAATGGTGTTGTACTGTTGGTGGACATGCAAATAGGTGCAACCCTTATGGAAAACAGTTTGGAGATTCCTCAAAAAATTAAAGATGTAAATTCTATATGATCCCATCATTACACTTCATGTTTATTTAGCCCTATTTACAGTAGCTAAGAACTGAAAATTACCTAAAAGCGCAACATCAGATCAATGGTTCATATACACAATGGAATATGACACAGTCCTTAGATGAGATGAAATCCTGTCTTTTGAATCATTATGAATGGATCTACAGGGGATTATGTTAAGTGAAAGATGTTAAAAGAAGAAAGATAGCTACCAGATGACCTCACTCATAGTTGGAAAGTGAATAGACAAAGCAAAGGAACAGATGAAACGAAACAAACCACGGGATACTGTAACAGAACTGAGGTGACCAACAGGGAATGGGAGTTGGGGATGGGGGACAAGTGGTGGTGGAGTCCACTGGACAGTGGTAAGAACAGTTGATGATTTGGTGGAGGGCATGGTTTGTTGACATATATCTAAGGAGTGGGGAGTCTATAAATAGCAAGTTATTTTAATGCGTAGAATAGTTACTATCACAAAAAAATTAAAAATGAAAAGCAAAGGATCCAGTCTAAATTTTACTAGCTTGAGAAAATAAACCGTACCCAGTACTTAAGTGACATTCATCTACAGCTATGAGGAAAGTCTGGGGATATTTTTAAAGAATTATTCCACAAACAAAAAAATATAAACTTTCAGACTGTACACCTGAAAATTGACAAGGGCAAGAGAAGGCAGGATCATAATCATAATCACTGGATTCAATTTACTATATCTTTCATTATGACAGTGAAAATCAGTGTTTATTTAAATCCTTTATGCATCAGGATGTTAAGTATCTCATTATTGTTTTTTATGAAGAATCTGGGGAAAGCTTTTATAACCTTATTAACCTTAAATCCTTATTAAGATATAATCAGTAATTAACTCTGAAATGTAAAATTACAATTTATCTTTTCAAAATTTTGTTCTTTTAAGATTGACAGGTATATGAGAAGCAATTTTTATAAATTCCTCTGGTTCTCACAGAAGCAGAGGAATTTATTGTAATTCATATTCTTATCTATCCATTTTGTAAAACATTTCAGAATTTTCCAGACGTGTACTATTTCATGTGTTTATCTACCACATTGCCTCTGTCCAGCCGCAGCAGGATCCTGGGCTCCCGAAGGCGGGTAAGGCGTCGGCGAGTGGGAGACAGAGACTCAGACTCGGAGGCAGAGTGAATCTTTGTTCCGTCTTTATTACAAGCAAGCAGGTTTTTTATACTTTCTTTTTGCAGGTTTTAGTCTTAAGATTACGTAATCCGAAAGCACAAACCCGCATAGTGTTTTTGTTTCTTAAGTAAATGAATTACCTGACCTTTTTGATAGGATCTTGCTTAAGGCAAGGTGTGAGACAAAAGAGAATTGTACAGACTTATGAAAGGTTAGAAAGTTATTATCAAATTCCTAAATGCTTACCAAGCTGAATTGAATCTGGCAGGCCCTTTTGAAATCTAGCAAGTTCTCGCTGCCGAGTTTTTGTGTTGGTCCTATTTTTATGAGCCTTTATAAGTTGTTCTAATAGTTTTACTTTTTGTCCCCTATTGTGCATTCTGATTCCATTTTCGTCATAGGCACCTGTACATGGTAAGGGGGGAGCAGGCAGTCGTCCTGCATTATTTTTGTCTCTTGGTGGGAACCATAATTTTCCTTTAATCTTAAAAACTATTGTAAGGTGAGGGCAATGCTGGGGGAGGGGATCGGAATAGTTTTTCTTTGTTTTTAGATATAACCTACATCATTAATGGGCCAACTGTGTAAATGAGTGGAGGCTGAAATAATTTCCCTTGCTATAGTTGATTTACTATATCTCCCACAGAGGCAGTTGGGGATATTTTCTGAGTCAATTTCTTGGGTAATTTATAAGTAAATTGTTAGCCTTGCATAGAGGCAATGGCATAGGTGAGTTTAGTTTTTTTAGTATCATTTTGCCTTGTTGCAATAGTCCCATTTTTCAGAGAAATTCCCAATCCTTCTCCCGGTAGGGAAATTGTTATTTTCATTATTATTTTAAATTAATTCCACATATATGAATAAGCCAATACAGCAAATCATGATTCCACAAATCATGATTCCCAGGACAACTCGGTTAGAGGCACCACGTCCTGTTCCATGAAGAAGTCCTCTTTGAAACCCCTTTTCTTGTCGGCTATTGACTTTGTTATTTAGCCGGGTTGGACATGGACGTGGCACCACATGATAGTCATTAAGTCAATTCTTGAGCATTTAGGATGTTTCCATATTTGACCATTATAAACAGTACTGCAATAAACATAGGGATATATGTATTTATTTGAGTTAGTGCTTTCATATTCTTACGCTAGATAAAAGTGGAATTGCTGGATCACATGATCACCAAATTTTTAAACTTTTTGGAAAATTCCATACTATTTTCCAGTGTTCGTGCACGAATGTGCATTCCCACCAACAGTGTACAAGTACTCTCTTTTTGACTCATTCTCTCCAACACTTGTTTGGATTATTTTTTAGATAAGCCATTATCAGAGGCATGAGGCAATACTTCAATTTGATTTTGATTTTCTTTTCCCCAACAATAAATGCTGATGAGCATTTTCAAGTACCTTCTGGACACCTGTATCTCCTCTTTGGAGAAACATCTGTTCATAGTATATACATATATTTTAATTGAATGGTTTGTTATCATGTAATGGAAGTGATCTGAGTTAACAGCCTGAATGTCAACCTTTTATTAAATAGATGACATACAAATCTCTTTTTCTCTTGTGATGGCTG
The DNA here is from genome assembly GCA_004363575.1 of Solenodon paradoxus. NCBI lineage: Eukaryota > Metazoa > Chordata > Mammalia > Eulipotyphla > Solenodontidae > Solenodon > Solenodon paradoxus. The sequence continues at coordinate 12,864 of RJWH01007892.1, read as the reverse complement.
TTACTTTTGTCTGATGATTTATTTTGCTATGCCAAAGTGTTTAGTTTGATAAACTCCCATTTATTTATTTTGTTTTTGTTTCCCTTACCTCTGTAATTGAATCTACAAAGACATCTTTAAGGTCAATATCAGGAAATGCATTACTTATGTTTTCTTCTATGTGTTTTATGGTTTACAGTCTTATGACCAAGTTATAATTCTGTTCCAGATTATTTTCACTTATGTTATTTTAGAGGAATCTGCTTTCATACTTTTGTACATGGCTGTCCAGTTTTGCTAATACCATTTGTTGAAAAGATTTTCCTTTTCTTTGTTTTATTCCCTCAACTCCTCAGTCACAAATGAACTGACCATATTTGTATATTTTGGAGTTTCAGTTCTATTCTACTGATCACTCATTTTTTGTATTTCAGTAACATTCTGTTTACAGTAATATTTTGATTACTTTTTTCTGTAGTAAATGTTGAAATCCTGGAGGTTGGAATCTCTACTTTTGTTCTGTTTTCTCATAATTGCTGTGGTCATAATGATGCCATTAATTATGACTCCATACAAATTATTTAAGTTTTATTTTATTTCCTTGAAAAATACCAGTGGAATTTTGTTGGGATTTTATAATCTACCATTTTATTGTATTCATTAATTAATTCTAACAGATTTTCAGTGAGTTTTTAGATATTTCTACATATCATGTCAACTGCACATGTTTTTCATTTCAAATTTGGATTTTATTTATCATTTATTTATTGATTTTACCTAATTTCTTTGGGTAGGACTTGAAATATTATTTTGAGGAATAAAGGTGAGTTGGAACATCATCTTGTTCCTGACCTAAGAGGAATCACTTTCTAATTTTCACCATTGATTTTGATGTTAATTGTGGATTTTATAATGTTGAGGTGTGTTTATTTAATTCCCATTTTCTGAGAATCTTTATGATAAATATGTGTCAAATGCTGTGAAATGTTTTCTGTGCATTTGTTGATCTGATCATGATTTTTTATTTTTCTTTATGTCCATGTTTTATATTGTATTAATAGATTTGTGCATATCGAAACATCCATGCATCCATGGAATAAATCCCACTCAGTAATGGTGTATGCATTGATCAGTTGGGTTTGCTAATATTTTTTGAGGGTTTTTGCATGTTCTTCAGATAAGTTGTTCTTTTTTAAATGTCCTTATCTGCTTTTGGTGTCAACTGAACATTGCTATCATGGAGTGTGCTTGGAATATTCCTTTTTAAATTTTTTGAAGATTTACTATACTTTTGATTAATTCTTTAAGTTCCTTTCTTGAGTTGGATCTCTTCAGATTTTCTGTTTTTTTCCCTTATTCAGTCTTGGTAGCTAATAAGAGTCTGTGAATTTGTTCGTTTCCTCCATATTGTGGAATTTATTGTATTTGTTAAAACTTTGCCTTTATTTATGTTTCTATTTAGTATAGTTTTTCCCTTTATCTTAGTAAGGCTAGTCAATCAATTGTCAAAATGGTTTATTTTTTAAAGAGTCAACTTTTGGTTTAATAGATCTTTAATATTATCTATATCTCTTATTTATTTTTTCACTCATTCTTTCCTTTTTCTTCTGACTTCTGACTTTGAGTTGTGTTTGGTATAGGTTAGATAGTAGTTTTACATTTTTCTTATTTCTTGAAGTAGGCCTGTTTTGCTATAAATTTCAGCGCAGATGCTGATAATTTGTCTGTTGTTTTTTTGTCTCCAAGCATTGTTTGTTTCCTTAAACTTGTGTTTTACTCTATAGCTATTCAGAAAGATGTTAACATGCACCCATTTTTCAAATGTTCAAACTTTCTTTTTGTGATTGATATCTGTTTTTTACTCAGTAGTCATCAGAGAAGAAAATTGTTAAGTTTTGAATTTTGACAAATCTTTTTCCCAACATATGATCTATGCCTGAGAATATTCCACAAGAACTGGGAAAGAATATGATTTCTGCATCTTTTGGGTAGAATGTTCTGTAACTGTCTATTAAATCAATCTAGGTTAACAGTTCACATTTTTAATTCTCCTCCTCTCCATATTTTACGTATTTCTTGTCTTACTTCTTCTAAGTGGTATTTCATTTTATAGATGTTCATTTTGGTTTTCTTGCAAGGTTACATTAGTAGTGATGAATTTCTTTAAACTTTGTTTTCATATAAAGCTCTTTATTACTCTTTCAATTCTAATTGAGAATCTGGTAACACAGAGTATTATTTTAGCACTTTAAACATTTCATGTCATTGCCCTCTAGTGTGTAAAGTTTCTGCTGAGAAATTTTTCAACATTATGGTGATGTCCTTGTATTTGAGTTTTTCTCTAGCTGTTTTTAAGATTCTGTGTTTTTATGTCTTTTTTAATTATTGTGTGACTTTCTTTGTGTCTGTATTGAATTTTTATTGCTGAAATTCCTTTAGCCTTCTGATTCTGGTAGCCAGGCATGCAGGAAGAGTGAGGAAGAAATTTTATTTTTATTTAGTTATTCATTTTGGTGGTTCTTTCTATATTAAAGTCTTGAATTTGAGTCCTTGGAATGGATGTGGACTATGTCCAATGACTTATCTACTATAGCACCAGGAAACACCCTTCTTTATGTTTATTTAGAAGAGTTCTTAGCTACTATTTCTTCAAATAAAGTTTCTGTCCCTTTCTTTCTGTCTTCTTTTGGAACTGTTAGAGTAAAATGTTTTTCTGCTAATTACCACACCATAATTTTCTTATGCTACTTGAAATTCTTCTAATTCTTTTTCTCTTTGGTGGCCTATGAATACATGTCACTGGCCTTCTTCTAACTCAACTAATGATAGAAGGTTCCTTCCAATCTGTTATTGAGCCTCTTCTTACATTTCATAGTTCAGCTATGTTTTAGTCTTATTCCACTTGAAACTGCCTCATATTTACTCTTGCTCTCTTATACTGCTTTGTTCATTCATTATTCTGTTTTTCATTAAGACTGTCATTAAAATCTTCAAATATGTACTTAAATCTGTTGCATTATTTTTTTTCCCTAGGATTTTGTTTTGGTTCATTATTTGGCATATATTTTTTGTGTCTTTATTTCATGCTTTTGTTTCTGTGGGTTAGACTAAATGGTTTTTGTCTCTTACTTGATAATAATCCTTTGATTTATGGCATTAGGTTGCAGAGTATGTGCCTCAGGTAATAACTATGATGCTGTACTTTCTATTGCTATATAGGCTGAAACTTCTGTATAATTAGAATAAGTGAAGTTCTAGAGCCAGTACTGGGTAGAGGCCCATAAAACTAGATATCCAGCATCGCAGGTCACTTGACAACAGGTTTGGTATCTCCAGTGATAATATGTGACCTCTAGTAGGTGGAAAACCTGAGAGAACATTCTCTCTGGATAAAAAAAGCAAAATGAAAATAAAAAAGAGAATATGATCAAATTTTATTAGTTCACACACAGTCTATTTTTTCTAAGTGATTATCCCAATGAGAACTGCAAGCTCACATGTCTTGGGGTCCTGCTGGAACAGCTGTCTACCTGGGTTCCACCCTATAACTTTTTCCTGATAACAAGAAAACTTTGAGACATTAAAACATAAAACAGTAATACAAAAGTCAAAGCAAGGAAAAAGCAATAGACTGATTCTACCAATTATACTAAAGCAGTGGAGACCAATGACAAGCTGAGGTGTTACGCGGAGACTAGCTGAATAATTCAATACAACAAAGTTGCGACCTGGTGTAACTTACATATTGATAAAGAATCAATAGGCAGTGGATCTTGGTACAGCGGGTATTCCTAGAGTCCATAAAGGGTGTAATACGGAATCTGTGGTGACTGACAATGTAGGCTGGGTCTTATGGAACTATCAAGAAAACTATTACTATTTTTTAAAAAGCTAAATAAGACAGCAGAGGCTATTTATTCAGACCTTACTATAAAAGTCAAAAAGTTATCATAACATATTTTGACAGAGGCCTCAAGCCAAGCAGAAAAGTAAGAAAATTTTTAGTGGAAACATTTGTATTCGAGACACTCTAGGCAAACCAACAAGAACCTAGCCAACCTATGAAATTGGTTACAATGTGAATAGCTGACTTTCTTTGAAGTTGAAAGCAGTGACAAAATTTAAGAAAGCTATATAGCAATTATTAATAATTACTAATTGGCTAATGGGAAAATTATTCCATAGGATATTGTTTGGTTTTCCAGTACTATGAAAATGACTTCCTGAAACTGTACATGGCTACATAGATGTTTATTATAGGTGAGAGTATTGGTTTCCCAATGTCATTGGTATAAGTTTTAGATCATAAATTTATTTATATGTATATATATATATATATATATACAGTCATTGTGTGTTAAGTCACTCATGTGCATTGACACTAATAACCTCAGAAATAATCAAATATCACAAAATCAACAGAAGGGTTTTCTTCTATAGGGAAAATAAGGGCTAAGTGAAGTAAGGAAGAATCTCACAGTAAGGTGAATAAACAAGAAGAAAAAACTGAAAGAGAAATACTCTTGTTGAAAGTCAGCTAGTTCCTAAGAGAAGCTGATAAAAGAGGTAGATCTACACTAATTATTTTCTGATTGTTTTTCTTGGAGAAATTCTAGGATCTGTAGGGAAGAGAAACTTCTAAAGTTTGGGCAATCAAAAGTAACTTGTGAGATTGTGTGATGAGTTGAGTAAAGAAATGTAATATAGATTCTGATGTCTTTGAGGATGAAGGGATTGTTAGAGACCAGTTTATGTGAGGGAAAGGAAACAATAATAATCATATAGCTTATTGGAGAAAGGTATGGTTGTGATGGATAAAAGTTATATGACTAGCAAAGGTTATGCCTGATAAAGTAGAAAAGGAATATCAGCAAAAAGATCAATAAAAATGAGAAGCATATAAAATAGATCGGAGACTCCTAGGAAACTTGAGTTCCACAAGCTTAACAAAAGGTTAGTATTTCATGATGCCATTATGGGTTGTTCCAAGCTCTTGGGCAACATTTACATTCTGGAGTTTCCAAAAAGTCCCCAGTTTAAGGTCCCATTAGAGGTGGACTTTTTTTTCAGAGTAGCTTTTGTGATTTTTCAGTTGAAATGATGAACTAACTTTTGGAACCTTTAGACTAAGGCAGCACTGTTACAGTAAATGATTTAAGGAATTATTCTTATTAGTTTTTGGGTCAATTGGGCTCTGCTACAGTGTCCATATATTTAGTCAAATATTATTTCACATATTCTATTCTGTGAAAGTATCATTTAGATGATGTTAACTTTTAAATCAATGGATTTTGAGTAGAGACATTCCTAAAGACCTTCCTGCTTTATGCAATCACTTGAAGGCCTTAACAGAGAAAAAGTATTCTCCCATGAGATGAGTAAATTCCAGCAGCAAATGTATTTGGGTTGAATTGACTCTTCTGTAGGTCTTTAGTGTACTAACTTACTTTTCAGTTTCCCTTGGAGATAGATTACAAATAAACCTATCAGAGCAAAACATAACCTAGCTTGGACGGTAAGATGTATTTCTTTTCTTTGAAACTGTTACAATTTCCCATATCTATTTTGTCCTATACTTTCTTTTCTCATCTTGTAGTCAATTAATTTTTTTAAATCCCTTATTTTTTCTTAACAAAAACATAATCTATACATTTGAAATAAGTTTTTTTCCTTTGTTATTATTTTTTCTAGTGATTTTATTTACAATGATTATAATTACTAGCCATTAAAAACTTCCATTTTATGAGAGAAACTAGGAATACATAAGTATAAGTTGTGTTTCATATGCCAACATTTTGTGGTAGACTAACAAAACTTATGAATAACAGATTTTTAAATGTATATACCTGCATTGAAATACAGAATTTCAGTCTGGCAAATGCATGTTTATTAATAGACTAGTTAAATAGGGACTAGAGACTGTCTAAAAGAGCCAGTTCAGAAGAACTGAAAAAAAAAAAAAATCCGTCTAATAGACATAAAGCAATTCCTTATGCACCACGGAAATACAAGGGAACCCTAGAGAGAAAGCCATGTGCAAACCAACCCATTAAAGTATTTCCTGGGCAATGGCTGAGAAAAACAAATTGGGCAGAAATCTCTAACTAGATTATTAAACTTCAGAACCAATAAGTTCTTTGTTTATCAGAGGGGCAATAATCCAAACTGACCACACCATCTAACCTGATAGATAGGGTCTCCTGTAGCAAATGTGATCATTCTTCCTTTTTATTCCTGTAGTAATCTTTGCTTTACTATAATAGCAAGAGTCAAGACTTGAGACGGGGATTCAAGATATTAATGAGACATGAAATACACAACAAAGCATATAAGCCCAGAAAAAGAGACTACTCTGAGACACTAGAAATGAATTTTCATCTCAAACCTGAGAGAGAGTACAAAGGCAGCTCCAGTATTATAAAACGAGAACACTTCCTTGCTCCACGTGAGAAAGCATTTTCCCCTTTTGCTTTCTCTACATTCAATTAATCTTCTTGCTCAGACATTTTTGTTTTTGTCTATATTTAAATTGCAGAAGACCTGCATAAATTCTGGTGACACCTATCCCATTAAATAAAGGCTTAAGATTAGGAGTTGTGATCACTATTAACACGCCAGCCAGGAAAGAAACCAAATATCTCAGAAATTACTTTGACTATGCAGATGATTATGGATTAGATGATGGTCAGATCTGCATCTGAAATGCTACAACAGAAATTCTACCAACTATTAATCAGAGTGTTCAAACTTTTTTTGCTAGAAGGATTTCATTTTGAATAGCCAGAGAAATTGTAATTTGGGAGATGTATGCTATGCTTGACCAATGGTAAATCCAAAACCAAAAGAGGAAAGCTTGCTTTTTAGATAAAAGAGGGGTGTAATAAATTGGACTTCTTCTGTTTGGAAGTATAATGATGCACCCCTTTATGCAAGGGAATGCAGCAAAATTAAATACTTGCAAATTATGACAAGAGATAGTATGTGATAGTATAGCTGACCACGGAAGTGTTTGCCTGATATACAAAGGAAGTCCTAATGGTGACACAGCTTTTGCAAAAGGAAAAAAGCTTTATTGTGAACTAGCTAATGACATGAGACCATGTGGCTCACATTATTCTGTCTGAATCTAGGTTTATACAGACTACTACATTCAGTATTACAGAGGTGTGGCCTGATGTGTTGGGATAATAATTTAATAAGGGAAAAGGGAGATTTTAGTTCACTATGGCGCAGTAATGTTGTGTCTCTATGAATTGCATGAAGATTCTAGTAGGCTAGTTATGTAATTCATGGAGAATTTGGAGTTTATATTGTCACTAGTTTACTTTTTCGTAACATTCTTGAATTGGTAGCATGTGTGAAGATCCTTGCTTATCTGTTCTTTCTTGCTTTCTAGAAAACAATAATGATGAATGTGATTATCACTGCCCAGCAGTTGGTTAACTAGTTGTAATTGACTAGTGCCTCCTATTCTTTATCCATTCCTCAATCCTGAGAAATTTGCTGGGGCAACAACCACTCTGTTTGATGTCTTGGAAATTAGGAATAAAGATTAGGGTCTTGAGGAATGGGATAATTTGTTATTTAGTGATAGGTATTCAAAAGTTCCTAGCTGTGACTGTGCATTTGATGGTAGATATTCACGTATATTTATTTTAGGGACAAGGTTAGTTTTTACCTCATTATTAGTACATTCCTTGGATTGGCATTTGGATTTATACTTGTGCTAAATTTACAGAATAAAAAGATTAATAAAACCAAAATTACTGTTCCCATTATCTGTAAAAACTTGTTATCTGAGATTTAAAGAAACAGTTTTTCATGCCTATAAATCCATTACTAACTTTTGTGTAGTCCTTGATTTTTTCTTCCCTGCTTATCCATTATTTTATCTCATGACATATTTGTTAGATTATGTATCATAATAATTAGTTGATGATTAGCTGAGATGAATTCCTCCTCAACTTAGTTATTTCCCATGGGTGTTACCTCAAAGGATATTTTAAATCAAGTTCACAATGCATCTATGTCTATGTTATCATAAGAGGTGGGACTCTGCCTGTAACACTGATATTGTACCACAGTTTGAATAACAGTTATATAGTTTAATGTCAGTGTACAGTAAATAGGTAAGGAACACAGGGTTGTTTTGAAATCTCGTCTAAACAGAATCTTGCTTTTTCCCATATGCCATATAGAGTTTCAAATACATGTAACAATTTGAAAAGACATGGTCAGCTCTTGATTCCATATTAATTGAGGGTAAAATCAACCACCCTATCTTTTTTCACAAGTTTCAACAGAGATTGAATTCCATTTCTCATTATTTAGAAGAGCCTACCTGCCACCTTGCAAAGATGCAGAGTCAGCATGAATGCCAACAATATCACAGGGAATGTGCTATTCAGTTCTATTCTACATGCTAACTTCCTCATAATATACAAACAAATTACAAATGTTTCTTTTCAATTTCCAAAGGTTGAGAGTATATATACTTGCCATAAGTGGGTTTCTTTCCACTGACAATTGGGTAGACTATCTTACCTTAACAAGTTCTTTTTCCATCTTTATTAGTTATTGGACCCTGATATGTTGAGATGTAGGCCCTATGCCATCATTTGGTGTTATCCTTACCCACTACAACCAGTTTTATATAATTAACTCATCATATTAAAGCTTTACTATCATTCTATGCTGCTTCCCATCCCTTACCATCTTTCTGAAAGAAGATTCCCAAATACTGATTAATTATGAATTCAGCCTGCCCCAGGCCTGTAACAATCCCTGTGTGTAAATATCTTTTTTTTTTTTCCATCTGAGATATTGTTCTTTGATTCACCAGACATACTGTTGCTATTTGGTATTTGGTTTGTGCAATTAACTAAACATTTTGTATCTAATAATAGTGTGTTTCCAGGTTAGGGTTAGATGAGATATAGTTATTTTCTCATATAATTTTGTCTGAGTATCCCTTTATGCTTCTCAAGTCATTGATACATGGAAGAAGTATTGTTGGGTAAATTTTTTAGCTCACTTAAAATCCCACTCCTTATTATTCTGAAATCACTTCCTCACCAAACTCAAAAACAATGGCAGTAGGTGTTTGTATATAGCACATTATGACAAAGAATAAAATATTCTGATACATGCTGTTCACTATGTTGTGGGAGATTTCTAAGTGCTAAATCATAAATACACTACATAATGATCCCCTACTCTTTGGAAATACTAAACTATATTTTCAGGGAACTTATTGAGAATAATTCTTGAAACCAAACCGAGATGCTCTGTAATAAATCTAATCAGAGCAAGGGAAATTAAAAGACATAGTACTTTACTGGCATTACATTTTCCATGTCCAACTTGCATGATTTTGCATTCCATGTCCAGTCTTGCCTGATACCTGCCCTTGTTTTGAGGTCTCATACTTAGAATTTGGAGAATAAGAAGGCTTATGTCAAATCACTCATTAATTCTTTTGTAACACATTTTGAATGTTTGATTTAAGAGAGATATTTCTATACTCAATGAAATTTCAGCCATGAGATTTTTAATATGAGCTATAAGCTTGCTGATTTATAGCTTTTTTTTTACATTTAATTCAGTACTCTAGTGAAAAATACTGTTTATCTATAAGGCTAAGCTTGTCCTTTTTGTGTTTTTTTCCTCTCCCATTTTATTTCTGTATATTTCAATATAATGGATAGTTTTGATTTGCATTTTTCTAATAACAAAAATGTGGGCCATCTTGTCAGGTGCCTGTGGATTTTTTGTCTGATTTCTTTGGAGGAATGTCTATTCAGATCATCTGTCCATTGGCTAATTTAGTTGTTTCTTTGTTGATGATTTTTAATAAGGATGCCTGGTTTTGTCCCCTAGTCGAGTTACAACTTTTGTTGATCTGGGAAAATGTTTCAAAGAGAGTTTCATTTTAAGTATTTCAAGTAACTTTATAGATGTGTAAGTGGTTGGCTACGTAGCAAAGATAGAAATTAAAGTTCTAATATCAAAAATAATGTAGTGAGGTTCAATATTCATATATAAGACAGTAAATCTAAAGTCTATACAACGTCATAAAACAACACTACCTTAATTCAAGAACAATAAAGAGAAAAAACTCTATAGGTGATTATAATGTACATCCAGAGCTAAGAATTTTTAGCATACAGAAAACATACTGTCTTTAATATATTCCCAAAGCCGTCAAACATCAGATTCTGAAGGGCACCCGTCTTGTATTTCTTGGGTCTTTTGCCCAAACTGTACTGCCTCCATCACCCTGTGCCGCCCCATCTTCTTCCTCCCGCCCCCTTCTTCCTCAATCGCGCTTCTCTTTTTACTTGTTCTTTATCGCTGCAGGCCTTCTGAAACCTGTGAGGCAAAATTAGGTTAGGATTCTGCCTTGTGGAGTGAAGGGCAGAGGGCAGAGGGATTCTCTAGTGAACTACAATAGAATTATTTAGTTTGTGTCACCTTATTAGGTACATCATTACTTCAATTCCCTTTCTAGGATGTAATACCTGACTTTTATTTTTTTTTCCCTACACTCTTTTTCTAAAAGCGAATTCTGTATCCACTCGTTGTTTCTTTTGGTGGGGGCGGGGCACAGTGATTCCCAACCAAGGTGTGCTTTTGATTTCATTTCGGTCCTTGGTGACGTTTCTCCTACAAAGGCCCTGTTTCCTGAGATGGTCAGCTTTGCTCTCTTTTTTCTGGAAGGCGCCCTACCAGATCACCTTCTCTGTGAAATAACACCACCAAGCAACTAATTTACTTGATGGGATCATCCCTGGGCCCTGAAGAACATGCCATATCCTTGGAACTTGAGTTCTAAGTTCATGCTCATGTCTTACTTCAGCACAGATCAATAACAGTCAGATGTGCAGTGTGTCACCTGCATTGTGGTCCCCAGGGCTGCTGACAAACATGCTCAGCTTGGTGTGACCTGATTTGATTTGTTCTCACTGTTACATGAGCTCAGCCTGTCCAGAATCTATGTGCTAGCTCACCAAGAATGACCTGCCTCCATCTCAATGAGATATGCTTTGTTCCAATACTTTATCTAGACCATAATGGATTTTCCTTCTGAATTCAATTGTAACTATAAAAATGGTTTTTCACAACTCCAAACTTTGAGCTTAATATAATCAGACATATTGGATAATGAAAGTGTCCTTTTAGTGTATGAATATCCCTATTTTGCTCTAATGAGCAAAATTTCTTACCTCAAATTTTCACTTTGTTCTCACATGTGTCCATTTTCTCGGGACTATTCTTAATTTTAGGTAGTCTGAAGAAAGGTGATTGTAAATGGAATAAACCTTCATTTATATTTAAGTAAATCTTTGATAGGAAAACCAGGGATTACAAAAAAAAGGCTGAAGTCTTAAAAATGATGATGATACACCTTTTTTTGAGTTTTCATGTGGGATATCTTTCTGATTATAGAATAACATTTGCATTTATAATATAACTCATAATTATCCTGGTTTTGCATGCCAGTGTCCTGTTTGATAATATAAATATGTTTTTATTCCATCATTAGTCCTTAGTCTTAAGTTCTATTCTTAATGAAATGACTGTGTTGTACCTATGAGCCAAGGCATGTAGTACTTAGATTCTTGACTGTTTTTATTACCTGAAGTTATAAACATGCTGAGATGGAGATTTACATGCAGAAAGTCAATGGGAAGGACTTTTGGACAGAATGGTGGGCTGTTAAGATCTTGCAGTTCAACTCCTCCCCCCATGCACAATAAAAAAATAAACCCAAGCAAAAAAAATACAACAAAACCCACCTTTGGGAAAAAAATAGAGACCGGTATCTTTATAACAAGAAAGAACAAATACCTTCAGAAATGTCAGGAGAAGCCTGTCTACCACGTGCTAATCATACATTCCATTTTAAATGGTACAGTAATTTGTTTGTAGTATCTCACAACTGTCCTGTCATTTTAATGTAAAAAGAAGCTCAGCATTTTAGACCGACACTCAGATCTGTATTGTACAACGTGATACCCTAACACAAGGGCTTTACATCAGGAAATCTGAGCTCATCAAAATGCCAAACAAATGAAAGAGCCAAAGAAGTATTTGTGAAAGATTGATCAGACAAAATCCAGGGTATTATATGAGCATAACAGATTAAATAAATTACCTCTGGAGACTTTAAAGAAACATTTGTAATGATATGCAGGACTATCTGGGAAACAACGAAGGAAGAAAAAGTGAACCACAGTAAAGAGATACATGAGGCAGTTCAAAATTTTGAGTCTTGGAGCTAAAGAACTCAAGAGAGAGGCCCGACAGTAGTCTGGAAGAAGCCTCCTCTAGAACTGGTGACTTAGAAGATAGGGCAGTAAAATGTACTCATGAAGACCAGCAAAGAGAAAAAGAAGAAAAAAGAAACAGAGACACCATATGAGACCTATTGGAAGAAATAATAGTTGGGAATTTCCCTAATGCAAGGAATGAAGCGGTGGTCCAGACCTAGAAGGTCCAGGAGTTCCAAACAAAAGAAATACCAACAAACCTGTGCCAAAATCTGTTGTCATTAAATGTCAAAAATACAAGATAAAGAGGGAATCTTTAGAGCAGCTAGAGAAAAATGAGTTACATATGAGGGATCCTCCATAAAACTGTCAATGTATGTATCAGCTGAAACTTTGCATGTCAGAGGAGAATGGCATGATATATGCAAAGTGCTGAAACAAAAGGATATCCATTGTGAGAATATCAGTTAGAACTGAAGGAATGATAAGGAATTTTTCAGAGAAAGAAAAATATAAGAAATTCATCACCATGGAACCAGCACTATAAAAATTGCTAAAGGAAGTTCTATAAAAATGAAAAGAAATGTCACTTAGAATCAGCAAGACAAACACG
>RJWH01007891.1:0-35665 GCA_004363575.1 Solenodon paradoxus | reverse complement strand
CAGGGGAGGTTGGGAGGTCAGGGGAGGTTGGGAGGTCAAGGAGTCAGGGGAGGAGAGGTCAGCGGAGGGGAGGTCAGGGGGTCATGGGGGTCAGCAGGTGAGGGGGGAGGAGGAGAGAGGCCGGCAGGGCGAGATGCAGATGTGAGGGCGGTCGCCGCATCACACCCCTGCTGCGCACCTTCATCTCATCCTGGGAAACGTTAACAGCTCCCGTGTGTCCAGTGCCCCAGCCTGGGCTTTGTTTTCGGGAGGAAGGACCGTTTCTGCTGGTGACGAGATTCTTCGGGGAAAGAGCTGCTGCAGGTGTTGGGAGGCTGGCGGGGTTGTGGGGTCGTCGGGTCAGCGGGGTCGTCGGGCCACTGGCCGCAGCTCTGCTGGCACTGAGGAGCGGGGACCGCACGGCCGCGGGACGTCCTGGGTGACTCCAGACCGCGGGGATCTTGGGCTCTGAGTCCGGCGCGTGCGCAGCTCTCGGGGACGAGCGTCCGTGTGGACTGCTGCTCCGGGTCTGCTCCTGGAAAACGCACGTCTGCACCTCGTCGCCGCCGCAGACAGCATCTGAATGTCGCCTCTGGGGACACAGCGGACGGATGCCGGAGCCCAGGTGACCCTCTGCTGGCTGCCCAGGGAAGCGCAGCCGCGGCCCCGCAGGTGGACACTGTCCGCCCACTGGTCGAAGTGTCCCACTGGCGCCAAAAGTTACCAGCGTCAGAGAAGCCTGCTTCCCACGAGTCTCAGTGTTGGTTGCAGGGCAGGAGCAGATGCACTGGGCTGTTTCATCTGCGTCCCCAGCACTGCCGGCACCCACGGGCCGGGCGCCAAGGTGACAGCCCGCCCGCCTGCTCCCTTTGCAGCACCTGTCCTACGGCGATGGCAGCCTGCACGTGGACGCGGCCTTCCAGCAGACGCTCTGGAGCGTGGCCCCCATCAGCTCGGGGAGCGAGGCCGCCCAAGGTAAGCGGCTGGGCGGCCGGGGCGGGAGCGCACGCGGGGCCTGTGTGTCGCACGGGCGTCCTGAAGGCTGGGGGTCTTGTGAGTGAGCTTTTGACCAGTGATGCATGCAGCTAACCACGCTCCCTTCACGCCGCGCGCACTGCCAGCACGGCTGTGTGCCCGGGCGCTGCTCCCCGGGGCTGTCGTCCAGGCCTGCGCCCGGGTGCCGCTCCCCCCGGGTGCTGCTCCCCCTGCCGTCCAGGCAGCGCTGACGACACGCCCGGCTCCCGAGACGTACCTGTGTTCTCCTGACTCCCCCGCACCTGCGGGCACCTGCGGGCACCTGCGGGCACCTGGAGCCTGTCCCTGCTGGGGCGTGAGGGAGGCTGTCAGAGGTCCCAGGGCACCCGCAGCGGGACCCGGCCTGGGCTCCCGGAGGCAGCGGGGCCTCCGTGTGGGCCTCCGACCAGGTGTGTCTGTGACTGAAAGCAGAAGACCGGGGCCGGTCTTCACAGCTGGACTCTGACCTGCATCCGGATGACCCATCTCCGTCCTCACAGGGTATCTGATTGGCGGTGACGTCCTCAGGCTGCTGCACGGCCACATGGACGAGTGTCTGACTGTCCCTTCCGGAGAGCACGGCGAGGAGCAGCGCAGGTGAGTGTCCAGCGCCGCCCTCTGGCGAGCGCTTTCCCACTGATCCGGGTCAGGCGGGCTGGGCCCTGCTTCCCCCTGTCCCCCTACCAGCAAGCAGGGAAGCTGGAAGCCTTGTGTCCGAATGACGTGGGAGGCTGAGGTGGGACGGCGTCCCAGTGAGCGCTCCCCGGCTGCGTGGGCCTGAGGGCCTGGGCTGGGCCCGCTGCCCGACGAGCAACGCCCTCTGGTGGACGCTCCGCGCAGTGTCTGTGACTCCTGGGCTGCTCACCGCAGAATGCTCCTTGGCGTTGGGTCAGGGCTGAAAGGCCTCGGGCTCTCCTGGGAGAAGCGCGTCAAGCCACGGAGCCTTCAAGAGAGGCTGCACTGTCCGCTTCGTCGTGAATTAGCCGAGGGGATGTCGCCTGCAGACGTGACAGACACTCGGGTCGTTTGGCAGGATATCCGTACGCACCTGGTAACGTTTATTTCACAGCTATCTGTGATTTAAAGAAGAGAATATCTAGAAAGTTAACACTCATTTTACTAGCGTTTCATCTGGGGAAAAGGCCTCGGAGTCCGGATCCCAGTCGGCCTTTGCCGAGGGTCCCCGGGGAGGACTCCTGGGCTGGGAATGCGGGTATTAGGACGTGAGGGAGAAGGAGAGTCGGCGGCGCTGGTAGGTTGGCTGTAACATGCGGGGGATCAAAGGCCACTGGAAAGTTCATTCTGCACAGAGACCACGTGTGGCTCGGAGCCAGCAGACGGGCTCCTGAACTAAAGAGACTGGGTTGGGGCCGCATTCTGTCCCTGACAGTTGTGTGACTTGTCCGGGTGACCGAACTTAATAACACGGCTTTTCTCTTCTGTGAAATGTTGCTTCAACATCAGCTGCTCTTTATGGGACTGTTGCGAGGACGCAGAGAAAACGTGTGCACGGCACCTGCTGTGGGTGGCTGCCGTGTGGACAGGAGAGCCAGCGCTTGTCGGAGCTTGTGGGACACCGAGGGCCCTGGCCGCGGGGCCACGCTGTGGGGCCGGTGTTGGAGGGTGAGAGAGAACGTCCTCTGGTCCCCTCTGATGTGTCTGCATCGGGTGCGCGCTGGGATGGGCTCCTGTCCCTGCTCAGGTTCGGGATGGACGTGCGGGACCAGCCTCTGCCGGTGGAGGTTTTCCTGTCCCGAGAATCGTCGGCGTCGGGGAGCCCCAGCTGCCACAGAGCCGCTGGGCAGTGACTGGTCCTGCCCCTCTGGGAGCAGACTCGCTGTGAAAGGTGTTCTGTTGACGTGGCGCAGGGCCATCTCCTGCCGGCTCCACGGAGGCCAGGAGGCCGTTACTGCCGAGGAGGCGGGGTGGCTGGAAGACTGACGTCGCTCAGCCATCACTGCGCTGTGGATGTCTGCTCCCGCGAGGGTGTGTTGTCGTGTCGGAGACGCCTGTCGTGGCCCCGGCGCGTCTCACAGCCGGGCGGCTCCTCCAGGCCGTGTCTGAGAGCGCGTGTGCGCCGCGAGGCACGCTCCCGCGCGGTGACATGAAAGAATCAAGTCACTACTGGGGACTGTCGGGTCAGCTGCAGGGGCCCAGGCCAGGCACTTAGGAAAGGGGCGACGGACGTCTTGTTTGTCCTGGACGGGGCGAGTGTTTGCCTTTAGCGATGAAAGTGATGCCCTCAGTGCTGTTTGCACAGCGCTGCACGGTTTTAGTCATGCGAAGATCACTGTGCAGAAATGTTTGCGCCCTTGCCCGAGATCATGTCTTCGTCTTAGGGAGCGAGGGGAAGGCAGAGAGAAACATGTGCCCGGCCCGTTCCTTCGCTGACGGAAGTCTGTGCTGGGGAAGAAACCCTGGAAGACACCCTGAGACGTGTGTCGGTTCATTAAAACAAGTGAAAACAATTCGACGTTTGGACAGTGATTCAAAGTTGGGGAATTCGCGAGGAAATCTCCAAAATTTTCTTCATCTCGTGGCTCTTCAGCGTCATTCTGATCTGTCTGTGCTCATTGATGGTTCCTGTGACTAAAGTGAAATGACTGAAGTCAACTGGGTTTGTTGTCAGAAGCAGTGGCAACGATTAAGGAATGTCCAGAAGGGACGTTCACGTCACAGGGTCAGGGCCGCGCTGGGCGTCAGCGCTGTGTCCCCAGAGGGCTTGTCGTCCGGCCTGGGCCTCGTTCTGCCGTGGCTGTTGCGTGTGTTGAACTGGAGAAGATGAAAATGCAACTCAGTGTTGGTTTCTGTCCGTTTAGACAGCGATGCCTTTATCTTGAACTTCCTTTTCCCTTCGGACTGTCGTCTGTGTTAGCCATGCGCCCCGATGAGAACGTCACCGCGGCCCCACCGTGGGCCACGCGCCGTCCCCTTCACGGAGGCCCGGAGAGGCGCCGGCAACGTGCGGAGCAGATTTACCCCACACGTGGCGCTCGTCGCTTTTATGGATCGACTTCCGTCTCCCGGTGACGTACACGTTCCTGTTGTGTTAAATTCTCCCGAGATTTTTTCCCCAAGATGTTTGACTCTGAAATTCCTGGATGTTATTTCTAACCAACAACCAAAATATTGTCCTTGGAAGCGCAGAGCAGCTGGGCAGGGGGAGAGGTGCATTGCGCGTGCGGTGGAGAACCCCGATTTCTGATGCTTAGCAAACCCTGTCCGCCGCGCCGTCTGTCCTGCGTGGAACCAGGGGCGACGGGCTCTGCTCTTGGGAGGGCCTGTCAGATGCACCACAGTGTTCGTGTCACTGCTTTGGGATCAGCTTCCATTCTGGAGGCTGCAGTTTGGTTTCCAGTTCTTTTCACGTGGGGAGTGTTTTCTGTCCTAGACTGTCTGGCTTGGATGCAGTGCTCACCCTCCCGTCCGGTGCACGCGCTCTGGGCTGACGTGCGCGTCGGACTCAGTTCGCTGCACGTGCTGCTCAGTGCATTCCGGACGGAGACACCGGGGGAGTATTATTCGGGACCTTTGACTTGGAAATCAGTATTAGGGGCACATTTTTAAACAGCATGCTTTGTGTGTTAGAACAGGTTTTGCCTCATAACTCATAAGTAAAATTTTCCATAAAAATTTCTGGCATGACTGCAACGTTCTGGGTGCTGGAGTGGTAGAAGTTTATAAAAACATGCAAACTCTGGTTTGTTTTTTCAAGAAGTTTTCATCCTAGTTAGGATATGTGACAATAAAAATATAAATATTTCTTTCTAAACGCATATGCATAGCTGTGCGCACATAGATGAAGCAGGCGAATAGAAAAAGAGAAGGCGAAGGGATGGAGAGTGTGTGCATGTATGTGTGCGTGTGTGCAGTAGTGTGCGCATGCGTACTTTTATGTGTGCGTGTGCGTGTGTGCGTGTGTGTACGAGAGAGAACGAGGGCGGGGCGGGCAGGGGAGGAAGGCAGGCTGCCCCCTCCAATCCAGCGTCACCGCGCTGCTCCCTGGGCACACTTGCCCTGCTCCTCTCAAATGCAGGACAGTCGAGCCATATTCCTGACAGTGTCTGGAAATGAGCGTGCACATCTCTTCGGGGTGTGAGTTAGGGTCTGCGATGCGTGTGTGACATTATTTCGCTTCCACGGCCGTTTAATGCTGTGATGAGTAGATGAACAACGATGTGGCAGGTTTGGTGGAATCAAGTCAGTCAGATGGGCTTGGAGACACAGGTCCGCTGTTTGCAGAGCTGGGGCTTCAGCCTCCAGGCTCCCTGTGGCCGAGTCCCTGGGAGGGGGGTGTCCAGCTGCTCCCGTGCCCGGGGCAGGTCACGTCCCGCCTCCGGCTTTCCCTCTTTCCTGACCAGGGTCTGGCCTCACTGGGTTTGCTTAGCTGCTCTGATGGAGGGAGGATTAGAAAGAGCCCACAGGAGACTGCCTTCTCCCCAGCCCTGCCTCCCTGCTGGCCAGAGCCTTTCGTTTCGTCCCCCGGCCGCCGGGCCCAGGGCCTCCGTTCAGGAGACGGACTGCTCCCAGCAGAGGCGCTGCCGGAAAGAGACTCACTGTTCGCCGGAGACCTGGCCACTGGCCTTCAGTACAAACGGAAAAGTGAGCTGTCCGGTCACGTGGAGCGAGTTGACCGCGGTCAGATGAGGGATCAGCGTTGAGAAAAAAGCCCCGAGGTGTTTTCACGGTTAAGACCCATTTCATCCGTGTTGGCTTCCGCTCTGACTCGTCTCCTGCTGGTTTTCCTCCCGGTGTGGGCGTGTGCAGCCTCCCCCGGGAGAGCGCCCGGGGCCTGTCCGCCAGCGGCTGTGTCGCGCTCTGTCGCGCTGTGTCTGGGCTGCAGGCACAGGGATCCGCTCTACTCACGTTTGCAGGAGTCTTGATTTTGGTCTGGAGCATCGGATTCTTGTCTTTAATTCATGACGATCACGTTCTGGCAGATCGTCTCCTTCAGTCACAGCCCTTCATGCGGCGGAGACGGTGGCCACGGTGTCCCAGACTCGGCCCTGTGACGACTGCTGCCGCCTTGGAGGCTGCGGTCCCGTGGGCCTGCCTGTCCCGGACCTGCCCGTGGCTGGGACAGAGGACTCGCGGGCAGCAGGAATTCCGCTCCAAGTGGAAACAGTCAGCGTTTCACCTGAATCAGCTTCCGGTCCGGGTCTGCTTTTCCACCTCGGTGACTCGGTGCCTTTAGTTCTCGAGGAGGGCGTGAGCGCTGTGGCGTCTGAGACGGGCTCCGAACTGAGCCAGCCCGTCTGCAAGGCCCAGCCCGCCACGGTCTCCGCGTTGCCCTCGGAGGGGACGGCTTGATCTCGGAGAAGCCGTCACGGGCTTTTAACAGCCCGAACTGTGGCCAGCAGACCGCACTCCGCTCTTTGAGGGAGGTGGGCAGCGTCTGTGCCGAGTGCAGGTCTGAGTGGTTCCTCTGCAGCCGCGGACTCGCCTCCGTGCGCTAACGGGCTCGTCTGCACCTGCCGTCAGCGCACGCTCTGAGTTGTGTGGCAGCCGCGGGGTTGTGCCTCGGTTTCCTCCTGTGGGATCTTTGTGTCTGAAGAGAACTACGCGTGAGGAGCCGGGAGAGATAAAGCACCTGCAGGGTTTGTTAGGAGGAGGAAGGGGAGAAAGCGCCTTCCCAGTCAACGACGGCCTGGAGGCTCGCCTCGGGGTGGAAGATTCTCGCAGCTCCTTCTCTGCGCGCCCCCGCCAGCTGCGTCGGAGGTGGGAGGGCTCCTCGACTGGCCTTCTGGTGGCTTCTTTTAAATCGATTGGAGAGCTTCCTTTCGGCGCCTTTTTAGGGTTCATTTCCTTTGTCCTGACCCGCCTGCAGTCTGACCAGCAGCAGCTCGTGGCCGATGGTGACTTTTTCACACCCCTGGCCCTGTTCTCTGCAGCTCGGAGCCCCGTGCTGCGCTCCGGCTCACAGGCTGCTGGTAGCAGCACTTTAAACCCAACTGGTGCCGTTCCGTGCTCCCTGGCGCGCCCCTTCCCTGCCCAGCTCACATCCTACCTGACGGCGTCACTGGTTTTTCTGTGTCTGCTTTTCACAGGATTCTTAGATGCGTCTTCAGAATCCAGGGCCTGAGCGCACTGAGCTGTCCGCCTCTCCGTCGCGAGCGGCGTGTTTGCCCGTCTCTGCAGCTGTCAGCCCGGCTGTGTCGTTCACTCCTGTGGGTTTTGTTTTAAAGAGCAATATGTATTTGCAATCTGCCTGCACGTGTCATTTTGTGCTGGTGAGCGAAGTGGAGGGAGGAAGAAGTCAGGTACCTCCTAGCTGAGTAAGGACAGCTGAGACACCTGACGGCGGTGCTGGGTCCCGCCATGTTTTCTGGTGCCTCCTGGAGGAGGACCCGCCTGCAATTCCAGAGGGTAAAGAAAAGCCATTTCACATGGTCAGAAGGCACCCCGAGGGAATAGAGACTATTTTGGACCCTGTAGGGTCCAAGTCCCGGGTACGTGCCTGCAATCCCGGACGTGTGGGCCTCACTCCAGCGGGTCCCCATTCCCCCGTTCCCAGGGCGGGAGCCTGGGCCTTGAAGCCATGGGTTACAAAATGGGGCGCGGATGTCCTTGACAAGCTGATGTTACAGATTCTTCCTAGAAAGCGTGCGCAGTGGCCCCAGGCTGGCCGGGCCACTCTCTGTGGTCCGGTGGGCGTCCCAGGGCCGCGCGTGTCTCCCACGCAGGCGCTCAGTCGCCCGGTTTCGTTGCCTGCGGGCGATCGAGACTCTGGCTGGAGGCTCCTGCTCTGAAGCCATCTCTCCTCTGACATGGATTCCCTGGAGACGCGGGGTTCGTCTCTGGGAGAGGGAGCGCCTCTGCAGCCGGAGAGAGGAGACGAGGGCTGTCCTCAGACTCGGAAGACGTTCCCAAGGAGCAAGCGGAGGAGCCAGCCGGGAGCCTTTCAGAAAGTGGGAAAATGTGTGATAATACACGTTAAATCTTGACATCAAAAACCGGTCCACGTAGGGAAGGCTTTGGTAAATTAGACCTGATCAAAAAGAAAAGCTCGCCTGTGAAAGTCCACGGGAAGAGACGAAAAGACAAGCTGTCGACAGGAATAAAACATGTGAACCCTGTCCAGCAGCGTGTCTGAAGTACCAAAGCTCAACACTGAAAAGAAAATTAGAAAGTTGACAAAAGACTGGCAAACATTCACCGGAGAGACGGATGTGAGACTCCTGAGAAGACGTTCGGCCTCTCACCGGCGGGCGTGTGGCCCGAGGTGGCGCAGCGGAAACGTGGGGACTCACAGGCCCGTCAGAAGGGGCGCCCGGCGGGAGACGAGCCCCTCGAGGCCCTGTAAGCAGGGCTCGGCCCAGATGGGAGCAGCCGACCGGGGCTGGAGTCACCTTGGGATCGAGACGATGGGCAGCTGCTGCCCGGAGACCGTCGGACCTGCCGGAAGCAAAGGCGCGTCTTTGGGGGAACACGGCACCGGCCTCAGAGGCTCCTGGAGCTGCACGTCTGGTGTGCAGATGGTCAGCACTGAGCAGGACGCTGTTGCGCCCGGCGTGTTTCACAGAGCGGCGCCGGCTCTGCCCGCCGACCCAGCCGGCTGCGCCAGGGAAGTTAGTTCTCGGCACGGCTGGCGCCTCCCCATGGCCCCCGCAGGGGCTGCCCCGTGTTTCCGTGACCCCGCCGTCCACGGCCTGACTGTCCCGGCTGCCTCCCTCGCCCCTGTGCGGCCGGCGCTGCCGCCTGGGGTCTGCCTTCCTGCCCCCGAGCCCGCCCTGCTCTGAAGACGCCCTGGAGCCGCGTGAGACCTAACGTGGCCTTGGCAACTGTTGTCGTCTGGATGCTGGCTTGGTGCTTGAGGCGCGTTGCCAGGAAAAGGGCCGAGCCTTTACAGAAGAGGCGTTTTTCCGGAGGGCTAATTTCTACTTGCATTTGAATCCCTTGTCAGTGGCACTTACGATGGACCGAGGTTAGACTGCGCTGTAGTGGGGCTGCGGGTCGCGTGCCTGTTCTCAATCTGCGATAGCCCAGGGGCGTGACGTAGCGCGTGCCCTGTTCGTGATGGGAACTCGGTAAAATCTCAAGGGTTCCCAGCCAGCAGGTCACTGAGAGCAGTCAAATCACACAAAAAAAACAAACTCAGGGCACAAGTCCCTTCACGAGACACATATTCAAGGAAGTTAGCCACTTTCAGGTAGAAGAAAGATTCAACTTTCCTTCTGACTTTGTTTTCCCCAATTTAAAATGTCATCTGATTCCTACGTATGTTAAGTCATAAAAGATCATTGCCAAATTCAGTTAATAAAGGAAAAGTTCTGAAAAAGGATAAAACATTTGAATAATTCTTCATAGTCTTTGTTTTGCCTGATAGACACAATTTTATATGAACATTTTGCTACTTCTTAGAGTTTATTTTATTTCCAGGCTTAAGAGCTACATACCTCTCCTTTTGTGATTAATATCAATAACTTGGTTTTCATTATTTCACGGTGTCCACTGTGTTCATGCAGAAAATGTATGCATATTTATCTGTCTATAGAGGCATACATATATACCTAATAGGTTGTGATGATTTATACTGAATAGAAAATGTGTCTCATTTGTACTTCTGCATCCTATTTAAAATACATCTTAGAATCTTTCCTCTTCCTATTTTCTTTTCTCTATTTACTCTTCTTAGACTCTTTAGCTCCTTTTGTTCTCATTTCTTCTTTAATAATTAAGGACTTGCAGGCTAACATTTTTCATTTTACCTGTGACTCATAGGTTTGTTACGAAGGGTAACCCTCTTCATGATATTCCTAATTGGGTGTAATTGCTATAATTCCTGAATTATTTAGGAGATTTTCCTGTTAATTTTTGTCAACTTTTAGTGTTTATTTCTAAATTTTATCAGTTATGATCAGAATATGTAAAGAGCAGGCATATCTACTTTAAAACAATCTGAGAAGGAAATAATAGCAATTAGTGCAGAGCTAAATGGAATGAAACACTTTCAGAAGATCAACAAAACAAGAGCTGCTTCATTGAAAAAATAAAGATCTGTAGACTTAGTCAACCTCATGAAGAGTATTGTTGCAGAAAACCCCGAAAGCATGGACCTGAGGAACCATCTAGAATTTCAGAAATCTCTGCCAGTTAGGAGGTACAGGTCAAAGATCAGTGAGGATCACCAGCAAAATCTAGGATGTCGAAAACGCTCCAGGACAAGTCATACAGATTTTTAAAACAAACAGATAGGAAAAACTGAAGAAAAACACGAAATAAAGAAATTTGAGCATCTCGTCAACATGTGCTTCTTGGTTTTAGAAAACAGACGTTGTGAGACAGGTGGAAAGTCTGAGCGCTGGGTGTTTCATAAAAACACTCCTGCAGCTGCGCTCATCCTCAGCATCACCTGTTTCGGGGTCTGGTGCCGGGGCGACCGGGGCGGTGAGCGCGGAGACCCGTGTTGATGTGGTCGAGGCTGTGTCGGGGTCCGGGCCGGCCCGCCGTGTTCTCTCTGTCTGCACACCCGAGGGGTTGCACAGCAGAAGCAACAGAAAGGATAGGTTAGCAGTGAGAGGAGACGTGAGAGCTGCCAGACGCCCAGCAGTAGGCGTGTGTGCACGCAAAGTGCTTTCGTGTGGCGCCGAGGCCTCGTGAGGGTCTTCGCCAGCCCGTGTGTGGGGGTCTGCACGGGAGACGGGCCCCGGCCCGGGGAGGTGACATGCGGCAGAGAGGGCCTCCGGGGAAAGCGAGTGACACGCGTTCCGTCTGAGACGCGGGGAGGGCTCCACGGCAGCAGCGGGTGGCGGGAGGTCGTCCGTGCGGGTCTGGGGTCCTGAGGGCCCCGGGGCGGCAGCAGAGCCACGGGGTGGCTGACCGGCTGTGGTGGGCTCCGTGGCACGGGGACGTCCCGCGAGCTCTCGAGCCTGGGGAGGTGAGCGGCCGCCGCGGAAGTGTCCGTGTGTGGACTTTGCTGTTTTCTTTGTTTCTCTCTTGGATCACATTTTAGATTATTCTAGTCATGCAAAAATGCTGCTGCTACATTTCTTAGACACGTTTAAGTATCCAGAGCAGGTTTTAGAGCTGAGTCATTGTGCATGTGCAGACATCTGTCCAACTACCTTCTGGTCGTGGTTGGTGCCGGCCTGTCTGCAAGGTGACGCGTTCACGGGGTCAGCGGGGCAGGGAGGGCGGGGGCCGCCGTGAGGGCCTGAGGGGCCGCCCTCGCCACACACCGCCCGCTGCTGCGCGTGCTCAGCTCTGTCTCCCCCCAGAGCACGGCTTCAAGTGTTTGTCCAGGCGCCCACGACCCCCCTCCTTGGCTCGGACACTACCGCCCTGCTTTGTCTTTTGAACAGGACGGTGCACTACGAAGGCGGCGCCGTGTCCGTCCACGCGCGGTCCCTCTGGAGGCTGGAGACGCTGCGAGTCGCGTAAGTAGAGCTCTGGGGCACGTGCTGTGGACGTCCGCTCCCCTCCCGTCGTGGCTTCCCGCGGCGTCGGGGCGCCCGCTCGGCAGGCCCGAGCCCGTGCGCCCTCTGCCGTCCCCTCTGAGCGGTGGGCGCGCTGGGCCCCCGCCTCCCTTGTCGGCGACCCCCGCTGGCGCGTCCTCCCCGACAGTGCAGCTCGTTCACACGTGTGACAGACTGGCGTGACTGAGGGGCCTGGGGCATGAAGCCGCCCGGCATCACTTAGAAACGGCTGGTGGCCGAGTGGGAAAGTCGCCGTGTGCGTCGTGCTGACCAGTGTGCCTGCCTGAGTCCGCGTGTGTCTGTCATCTCTCGCGTCTGTGATCTTTCTCTCTGTCTGCTCATCTCTCCATCATCTTCACGTACAGTGTCTACCACCTGTCCGTCGTCTGTCTAATCTATATTTTTGTGACTTCAGAACGTTTCCAGAGATAGATTTAGTTTGTTTAAATAAACGCACTATTGAGGATAAAGGTGTAATTTTGAACAATTTCAACTAGAATGAAGATATTAGTCGGACTTTATTTTAATGACTGGAAAATTCAGTCTTTTGTCCAAAAAGAATATATTTCAATGTATTGGTTTCCTATCACATTGAAGTCTAAAGAAACGATTGGCTTCGGGTTACAGATTCCGTGCATGGAGTGGAGTCTCACTGTAGAATAATACTGTTCTCGTAGACATAATATTTTGAGATTGATGTTTATCTAAAAATTAAAATAACCCGTGGTATTCAGTTTTTCTTACATATCCCACACAGTTTTGGAAAACTTTGTACAACTTCGAACATTGTCTTGACATAGAAATGGTTTCATTATCAATTTAAGTTGCCGCACGGGGCCATGGCCTAATCTGTGTGGTGGATTTTAAGTAAAGTGCCGACACTGCTCTTCCAGAGGGATCTGATGCCTCCCTGATTCCACCTCCTCTGTTTAAGACTTGAGTGTAGTCTTCTTTAACAGTAAAGCTTACACATCTTTCTTTTTTCCATCAAATCGTTTTTCTGATATGATTTTATCTCATTTATTTTTGTAACTGAAAGACTTTTCCTTCTTACTCTCTCGCTGTCCCTGACAACAAAAGAAGTGTGTAAATGAGTGACTCTCTCTCTTCCCCGCGGGCGCGTGTGACTTAAAGCTCTGCCGGCACAGGAATTGCTGAGCAGACTCAGGTAAGGGCGACAGCCTTTAAACGCGCGCGCGGACTGACTGCTGCAGGTTACTGGACCTGCGTCTTAGTGAGCAGGGAAGCAGGAGACCAGAAACCGAAGGGAAGAAGCCTCCAGCCCGCAGTGCCGGCCGCCCGGAAAGCGTGCTCGGGCGGCACATGCCGCCCGGGTGACAGGCCCGGTGCCTCCAGCAGAGCCCTTGGCAGCGGCGGGCATGTCGGTGCCATCTCGGCAGCAGATCGCAGCACCATTTCTAGGGTCCCCTGTAGAAACTCCGGTAAAAGCACACAATTGGTCAACATTTTGGACTGTTTTAAAATGAAATTTTTCTGATGATTGAGTAATTATTTGGAAAAAAGTTCTTAAATGCTGAGGAAAGTAATGAAAATGCATATTAACTTATCACTGCGCTGTTCTCTAATGTCTGCAAGGAGGCATCTAATTTCGTAAGAGGAGAGGAGTCTGCTGGTTACCAGGCTGGAAAGGCCTTCACTTGCTGAGGTGCTAAACGGCTTTCGCATCAGTTTTGGGAGAATTCCGCGCTGACGCCGCTGGTGGCCTGGGCGCTGAGTGATGGGTGGACCCCAGGGACCCAGGTTCTCGTCCCGGGGCAGGGGAACCAGCATAGACACATGAAAATGCTCCTTTGTTCCTTCCCTGCCTTCCTCCCTGACCCTTCCTTCTTTCCTTCTCAATAAAAAAGAAAAAAGGATAATTATTATAATTAGTTTTATTGGTGCATCAGGTCAGTTTTACAGATACTTGTCTTTATAAACAAATCCATGTACAGATACTTGTCACCGTCTCGTTCTGCTGTTAGTTCTCCATGCCAACATCTCAAGTCAGAAATTCAATTGAGGGGAAGGCATGAAACTGCCCTGTAGTTCACTATAGTTGGTGACCTCGACCAAAAGCGTCCTCCACTGGAGTGTAGGTTTACTCGTGAAATCACACTGACATCCTCCATATTCGATTTTACGTGATTTACGACACAGCAGAAAAACTTCCTCTGTAATTGTCCTTCGGGAGACTGTCCCTGTTTCTCCTGTGCTTCATTTTCTGTTTGCCACCGACAAGAGGTCGGACATGCCTTCTCTCCGGAGTAAAATTCCTTCTATAAAGCACTGTCCCCTTTCTGCTTTTATCTTTGTTTGAGAGGAAGGGAGGGGAGGGCGAAGAAGCGTTTCTGTTTCAGGAAGAAAACAGAGGAGGGAGGGATGGAGGGAGTGAGGGTGGGCAGACGCTCCTCTGCTCACCTGCCAGGCGATCCACCACCCCTGCGCCCGCCCGCCTGTCCTCGGGTTTCCTCCTGACCGCCCGCCAGCGCCTGAGCCCCCAGGACCCCCCTTTCTCCTCAAGTCTCAGTTGTCAAATATCAGCTTTGCCGCCATTACTTGGTTTTCTGTACCTGTTAAACCTTCTCTACTCTTATCTTCTGTTCTTTTGAATAATTTTATTCTCCCATCCTTGCTTTTCCCTGTCCCCTGAAGGGCCTCTATTGCACTGTTTTCACGCGCCCCCCGCGGAGTGCTGGCTCTGTGCAAAAGGGTGATCTTTCAAAGAGAATTGAGATCCTTTTTCTTTTCCACCTGATCGCAATGTCATCAGTTTTAAAAGAAGCTTTTAATGATTTTAACTTTTCTTTTTTCCTGCCATCTTAGTTTATATTTTCTTTATTACATTTTTTCGTTTCCTCTTTTCCTCATTGCCTTCTTAGAATTCTCATTTTCTTGGTTTGTCTTTTTTGTTTATAAGTTTTTAATGGTATCTTTGTTTCACAATATTCATTTTTTAAGAGGAAGGAAGACAGGCATGCTGGAAGGAAAGGAGGAAGAAAGGGGAGGGAGAAGCATTTTATTCATTTCTGGCTGTTCCTCCAACCCCGATGGGAGACTGGGCTCCTGGGCGCTCCGTGGTCCCCGTCCAGGCCAGCGGGCACGCCGCCACGAAAACTTAGAGCGAAGGAGTAGATTCTGTCACTCAGGACAGCGTATAATGTAGTTTTAGCGTGAGTTCCAGCGAATCATAATTAGGTGTCGACCGTAATGCTTTCAAGTTGCTGCAAATCCCACAAGACTTAGCCAGCAAGTGCCGAGTGTCATTTAAACTGTGGGCTGGTCAGTGACCCGCGAGGACAGGCCCGTGGAGCCCACGAGCCCAGGCGCTCACCCGTTCACCCGTGTGGCGACTGCACGGCCTGCTGGTGCTGCCAGCGGAGCTCAAAGTCGGGGCCGCGTGTGCGCGTCCAGCGTGTGGCGCCGAGTGACGCCGAGCCTTCCGGGTGACACTTCAGGTTTGTGACTGAAATCAGTCCCCACAGGGGCTGCGGAACAGTGAACAAGACAGCGTGTGCGAGGCATCTGGCTTGCTCCCTGATGCCTCCCCACCTTTTCTTTCCATCTCTGTGTTAAGTTGATGGCATAGAAGAAGCACTTTCTCACATTAGCAAAAATGTGGCCGCAGCAAGAGGAGATGGCACACGGACAGTCGTGTGGCAGAGCAGGACAGCTTGCTGGGTCCAGCAGGAGCAGCGGCGAGCACGCCAGGCAGAGCAGCACACCGGCCGTGCGGCTCCTGGAGCGGCCCGTTGACCCCGCTGGAGTCAGTCAGCCATTTGAAGTGAAAGGGAACAAGAAGCAGCGTGAACTCCAAATCTCAGTATTTTCACAATGTCAGTGTTAACCTCACCATAGGAACTTCACCGAATCTAAATAGTAAATGTTTCAAAAATCGAAGGCCGTCGTCTGCCCCGTGAGCTGCGTCCACAGCCGGTGGCCTTTCCGCTCGGCTGGCAGGCAGAGCGGGCCCAGCCTCCTCGCAGCAGTGCTCGTGCGTTGCAGCTGCAGCATGGACTGGAGTCCCGTTCCTTCTGCTCGAGTAGCCCGTCTATGAAAATGTAACGGCAGCTCGCAGCTCCGGGGCAGAACCCACAACAATTGCTGGTAGATTTTCCAACCCTGCTGCGTGCTCTAGGTCACTTGGAAGAAATCAGTAAAACGTGCACCTCGTTCTTTGCAACTAAATTTTTCCTTTAACACAAAAAAAATGTTCAGATTAAATTCTGAGGTCTGTTTTCTAAATATGATTCAATGTAATTAAGGCTTTCTTAAACGAAGATAGGTCTTAGGTGTCGGATCTGTGCAAATTTAGAGTGTGTTCCAAACGGGTTTCCTCTTATGATGTAGTTCCTATAATTTCACAAAGTGAAAACAGGCCTCTGTCCTGAGCGCAGACCATGTTACGGTCTAAAGGTGCAGACACCCGGGAAGGCAAACCACTCAGTGAAGAAACTGCATTCGTGGAAAATGTGTGTGTCCTGACAGGCCTGTGGGTTTTCAAAGGTCTGGTGAAAACAGCTCACATCTCATGTCTGCAGGGAGGTCGGGTCTGTTGAACAGCAGTGCGCTTGCTCTGCTGGCGCAGCGGGTGGAGACGGCGCCGGCCGGCCTGTGCGGACGGACGGAAGGACAGACGGACGGACAGACGGACGGACGTGCTCCGCAGTGGCCGAGCCGCCTGTGCGGGCTGAGCGGCGTGGGCAGCGGAGGTTCGCGGGACCCTGGGCTGCTCTCTTGCGGGAAGCGCGCGTTCTTCCCCGGCTCACGCACAGCAGCAGCCGCACAAGCTTCAGTGGTCGGGACGGCGAGGTGCCCGCGGCCGCGTGTGTCGCCGGGGAAGCGCCCGGAAGCGGCGGGCGGCACGCGAGCGGGAGCCGCTGCTTCCAGGGACCAGGCCGCACCCGCAGGCGGGCGCGCGGGGTGAGCGGCCAGGCCCCACGCTTGCTCTTCCCGCAGGTGGAGCGGAGGCCACATGCGCTGGGGCCAGCCCTTCCGGCTGCGCCACGTCACCACCGGGCGGTACCTGAGCCTCGTGGACGGCAAGGACCTTCTCCTCGCAGACAAGGAGAAAGCGGACGTGAAATCCGCCGCCTTTACCTTCCGCTCATCCAAGGTCAGTGTGCCCTTTGCGCGCTGGTCAGCGCACAGACGCGTGGGAACACTCCACGGTCTTCCTCCCTCCTTCATCCTTCCTTCCTCCTTTCTCCTTCCTTCCTCCTTTCTCCTTCCTCCCTCCTTCCTTTTTCCTTCCTCCTTTCTCCTTCCTGCCTCCCTCCTCCTTCCTCCCTTCCTTCTCCTTCCTCCCTCCTTCCTTCTTCCTTCCTCCTTCCTTCCTCCTCCCCTTCCTTCTTCCTTCCTCCTTCCTCCTCCCTCTCTCCTTCCTTCCTCCTTCCTTCCTCCTTCCTTTCCTTTCTCCTTCCTCCTTCCTTCCTCCACCCTGCCTTCTCCCCTCCTTCCTTCCATTAAACACAGTGGCAGGTGATTTCAGGGAAGACAAGGAAAGGGGTCAGGAGTGATGCGGACGGGGAAGGCTGTTACTTTATTTTAGTTTCATATATTTTCTGAGACAGGTGCAGGCAGGAATGAAGGTGAGGAGGCAGAAGCTCTTCATTTATTTTATTCAGTTGTGCACACTGGTGGTTTCCCAGCCCCGTGTCTTGGACGGGTCTCGAGTGCATGCAGATGGCTCCAGGGCGCGCTAGACCGCCAGGCCGCAGCGGCGCCGGCGTGCGTGTCTCACCCGCAGTTTCGCTTCCATTAAACCGCAGTTTCTCTCCCCGTTAAAGCTCATTTCTGAGCTGCTTCCGCTGCCCGACTGTTTTCCCTGGTTCCTGTGCTTTGCTTTCTCGTGAAATGGGCCTGTGAGCTCCGTCCGTGTCTCAGGCTGAGACGTGTGTGGCTGGACAGGCCCACGCTGTGGGTGACAGTGACGTGCAGCGTCCACACCCTCTTCGTCAAAGGCGCATTCCCACGTCTCTTCTCTTCGGAAATTAGAGAAGATTCTTGCGGACGTTGCATCCTAACATCGACGTGATGGACATCGTCGTGTGTCATACGTCAGTGTCAGTACGACACGTCTGTCAGCTTTATCCACGTTCCTTCTGCTCACACGTTCTTTCGCGTCTGCCGAGTCGTTGGTGAGAACAGAGCTTCCAGGAGAACCGTCAGGGTGGTTATTGTGGATCCCTCATGCCCAGCTGGTGCTGGGAAGATAAATGTCCGCCAGTGTCCAGCTGGCGTCAGAGGCCCAGCAGAGGCCCGGTCAGCAGCCGGAGTGCTTCCCGCCCCCTGTCCCACCCAGCAAAGTCGCAGTGTCCTTAACAGGGAAGCACCTCAGGGATAGTGCAGAGTCGCTTCTGCATTGGACACCTGCCAAGCATCTGTTTATTTGTTTTGTGATGAGGATTTATTTCTGGCCTGTAGTGAAGGCTAGGAAACTTGGGTATCATGGTAGGAGTGGTATTGAACTGCTAGTTCCTTTTATCTCAGACTATGTGCTCCTGTTGGGGAGAAAGGTGAGTCTGTGGCCACCAGAGTCGCTCTGCAAAAACAGCCGGAGGCCTCCTGCCTCCTTCGGGATCCGTTCTTGGAGCGCAACTGGGGGAAGCGGCCTCCACGTGTGCGCCCTCCCCGGGACCGCAGGACTGAACTGTGCTGGTCCCTGTTCTCTCTACAGAGGGACAGGCTGAGGGGCACAGGGCTGTGGGTCCCGGTCTCAGTCTGAGGCCCGTCTGGTTCTGGGACCCCGTGGGCTCTGAGAGAGGCCCTCGCTCCTTGTCTCTGCGGCTGGAAAGTGCGGTGGGTCTCACCGATTTGTGTCTGTGGGCTCTTTCCTCAAGGCTGACTGCGCCGAGGGGTGGAAATCTGCTCAGTTATCCGCTGATAGGCAGCTGAGTGTGAAAGAAAAAGATACTCACAAAGAGGGATCATTCCCTGGTGGTGGAAGCTCTTTTCCAGCAGGACAGTTGCGGCAGGAAATTAGCAAACGGACAGAGATGGGCGACATCTGAGCCAGGTGTGATCACCAAATAAAATCCTGAAGGAGCAGAAACACCTGACCAGGGATCACAAGGAGGCATCAGAAAAAGCTATTCTAGATAGAGCTTAAAACAAGGCAAAACCACATCTAACAGGCTGGAGAGAGAAGGAAAGGGAACGCTCGAGTTAACGCCTATCAACTCACATCCAGCGATATTTGCGTCAAGCTGAAAAATCAAGGAATAGCTAAGATTCTGATCAATAATTGGTAAACTCTTAAGATAGAATAAAAACCATTACCACGGTGGAGAGGGAACTCGGTGAGAGAGAAAGCCCCCCGGGACATCGTGCAGGACCCAGTTTGGGGCGAAGGCGGGTTTGTGGAGTCACAGACACGCCCGCGGCGCGGACGTTGGCCCCGCGCGTTGCCCCCGGGTGAGTGGCTGGCAGAAAAGGGAACTAAGACCCAGAAGACTCAACTGTGACCAAGTGCAAACCCGTGTATGTGCCCTGTCAGCACCTAGAGAGGCTAAAATCACAATTAGAAATAAACGTTCTGTGTTGGGTCATGGGCTGTGAGATAGGATGATATTATGAGCTGAAAAACTAACCTAAAACAACTTTATTTGGAAAAGGATATAAATGAAAAAATGAAAGGACGGAGCCTTGTGTAATAACAGAAAATTGAGTTAGACCAAGAAGCATAGGATTAAAGTACAATTCACTGAAAATATAAAATCTCTGCACCAAGTAAAATGTCATTGTCTTAACCCTCAGACCACCTACAGGAGGTGAGAGAAAATAAACAGACCCTCACGGGGGGACACGCCAGGTGTCGAGTCCTGCTTCCCCGTGTGTGAGGGTCCGCTCTACAGACTCAGGTACCGCGTGGCAGCTGCGAGGGTGTGGACAAGCATGTCAACGTGCAGGTGTGTGTTTTGTTCCCTTGGTGTGTGCCCGTGAGCCCGTGTCACCGAGGCCCCGAGGAGCCCGCCCGGAGGCCGACCTGAGCTGGCTGAGCGAGAAGCGGGGCCTGCGGGCTGTCCCTGCCCCGGGCCAGGCCCGAGGAGGCCGGCCCCGTGCCCACTCCCGGACTTTGTAAAGGTGGTGGATGCTCCAGGCTCCGGTCTCCTGCGAGCTGCCAGCAGAGCTGAGTGCTGTCTGATCTCGCTTGTGTCTGGACCCCACTGTGCACATGTAAGGAAACGGCAGGGCCCGGCCACCTGTTCAAGACACTGTGGGGACCCAAGGACATAGGTCACTCTGCCCCGAGCTGCCGGGCCAGGTTGGGTGTGAGTGCCTAGGACAGCCCCCTGCTGGGCCCTGGACGGGCTGCGGACTCACTCACTCCGCTGCCGGGCACAGGACCCTGGTGCTGTGGCCCCGACTGCCCTGGGCCCCACCCGCCGACCTGCCACCCACGGCCCCCAGGCTGCCTGACAGCGTCTGCCCGTGGTCCCAGAAATCCGGTTCTCATGTGGAAACGAGTCATCTCAGCTGTCTCTGTTCCTTCTTTCTGCAACAATCCACATTCCACGGCTGGTAAATAGACGCCTCTGGCAAAACAAAGGTGGTTCTTCAGTGGAAGAGGAAACATGTACGTGAGGAGTTTGAAAACCGTCCTGAGGACGCAGAGCAATGAGTCCAGCAGTCTAGCGCTGTATTTTTGATTAGGAGGGCTGTCTTCCAGAAATAATGCAGAAACCTGTGTAGGTGCGGTCAGCATTCTTTGTCGCGCAGAAAATTGGAAAAGACTCAAATGTTAAGCAGATATATTTGCTAGCTAAGTGGAATTAACTGTCAGAATATACTGACCTGGAACAATATCCATGATAATGCTGTTTAAAAAAAACACAAGCTGTAGTAATTAAAATAATTCTTGGTTAATCAAGTATTTTGTGTGTATTGTGTATGATATATCAGGGGTGGAAGGGTCGACACTAACGTTTTCACTTTAAATTGTTTAGAAAGATCAAAATGGAAGCTGTCTGAGCCTGTGTGTGTTGGAGAAACTCATTTTACTTGCACAACATAAACATCTGCATCATTTTCCTGTTGGAAGAGCTGCATTTCCTTTGTAAGAAAAATGCGGTGAAAGGAAAATCCACATTGCACTGATACTCTTGGATGTAAATTTACACCTATTTTTGATCTATTTCTTCAGACGAGATCCCTAGAAATGGAAATACTGGCTTAAAATCTTTCAGTGTTTTCCAGCGCTCTTGATGAAACTTCTTGCCCCAAACCGTGGCTGTCGCAGCGTTTCCTCCAGACGCCTCTGCGGACACTGCCAGTGTTAGTCGCACTCGATGCTGAACAGTCGATCCTGGTCAGACGCTGCCGTGCACCCCACGCGCGGTCCTGTCCTGGCTTTGGGGCCGGGCGAGTCCTGGTTACCTGTGGATAAGGACGCCAGGGCCCAGGGCCCCTTTCATGCCCGCTGGGTCCCAGGCCCGCCTGCCGGCGCGGCTGGCCTGCTGCTGCTGTGGAGCCTGTTGAAGGTCACACCTGTGCGTTCCACTCCGGTGACGATGGCGGTGAAGGGAGGTGGCGCGTGAGAGCATGCTTTCTTCCTTTATTTTTCAGAGGAGAGATGCAGGCAGGAAGAGAGGGGGAGTTGTTCCTCTTGGCTGTTTCCCGGCCCGGGGTTTGAGCCCGCGTCCTGGGCTGTATGTGGATGGCGTCCGGGGCGACAACCTTTGATGAGTCTCGTCTTCGCAGTGTGTATCAGGCTCCCGGGAAGGTGTACTGACCCTCCCCCTCGTGTCACAGGTTGAAGCTCTTGTCTGTAGACATGTTACACTAGTTCCGAAGAAAACAGCGACTTGAATACGTCCTTTCTGGGAGCCAGGGCTTCCGTGGTTGAAGCTGTGCCTGGGACACGTGAGTCCACGGTGCCGACTGGCATCGCGACGGCTGCGAAGATGCTCCCTTACTGATGGGAACTCTTGTCTTGGATTCCGTGTTTTGGTTTGGACTTTCTGAATGAAATTTATCTTCAGGAAATCTTCACTTGTATTTGCAGCCCCTTAGCTATAATGGGGTGACGTCGTCTCTTTGAAAGTTTATCTTTGAAATCTTGCAAATCATAAAGATCATTTTTGCGCAAATGATAGTGAGAACGGCTTCTAAAGCCTCGTCTGCTCTTTAGAGGAGAATTTCTTTTCATTGACATGGGGACGTCCTCGACCCTGATGTGGATTCCCGACGGCCAAGGAAAATTATGGTTTTGACAAAAGCATCAACAGTTTTTGATAACAGCATTCAGCATAAAAAGAATAAAAATAGAAAACACTTAGTGATAGTCTGTGTTGACCCTCTTTTTTCCCTCCAGCATTGTTGAGATATGATTGTCATATAACGTTATGTAAGTGAATGCAGTGACTGATACACACACCTATTGTGAAATAATTGTCGGTCCTCACTTAAGAACACATTTTCTATAATGAGGAATTAAATTTGATTTCTATAGATTTTTTTAGCTGTAGTCTTCACTTAAGACATCACTATCAAGTCTACTGAAATGTTAGTTTTAATTGTAAGGTTGGTTTTGCCAGTGACATCTGTATTATTCTTCCCCTGAGATGTAATTGCTCTTTCACTGAAAGTGCCACCAAGATGTTTCTGCAGCCTTACTTCTCCTGCAGCCCTGAGCAGACCTGGCGCTGCTGGCAGGATGGACCGCCAGCCTGAAGTAAGTGCCAGTGAGCTCATAGGCCTGTGGAACAGGCGGTAAAAATAGAAAGAAAAAACATTGTTAATACATAGTTTTCAGCCCGTTATTTTTGGCCGTGTTTTCTTTCATTCTGGGTTCGGAAAATGTTTGCAATGTCTTAAAACGTGCGGATGAAGCTCAGCCGGCGGCTGACAAGTCACCTGAGGGGTGTGAGCATCGGGCCTGGTCGCCCTCTAACCTCTGCAGACCAGAGGCCCTGGTGCGGCCGGTGATCAGCACCTGAGCTGAGGGCATGGGCGCTGGATGAGTGTGCGGCAGGTTTGGGCCGCGGTTGTGGGA
Organism: Solenodon paradoxus; assembly: GCA_004363575.1. Lineage (NCBI taxonomy): Eukaryota > Metazoa > Chordata > Mammalia > Eulipotyphla > Solenodontidae > Solenodon > Solenodon paradoxus. The sequence continues at coordinate 13,261 of RJWH01007891.1, read as the reverse complement.
CTGCGTCTCCCTGGGGAGACAGCAGAGGACTGGACAGTAGCAGCGGAGAGGGAAGATGAGTTGCTCCCTTACCATCGAGGGACCTTGTCGAGTGACTAAATATCTCAACATCACGGGGCAAAATGGAGAATGTATATTTGTAACCAAAATAGTGAAACCAAGTTACAAGCGGATATAAATAGCACATTTCATCATGGTTGCATTTAAAACACACTTTTTTTTAGTAACCTTTCTCAAGGGTGTTGGCAACTTAAGAGAAAATAATGTCAACTCTGGTTTTACCGAACACAGGAATCTGGGGCTCGCTCCTAAGTGGACCCTTTCTGGTGGGCGCTGGTGCGAGGGGCTCTCGGGAGCCTCCTGTGATGGAGACGGGGTCCCGGTTCCCCCGGACAAGAGGGCGAGATGACCTCCCCCGTCCCCATCTCCAGAGCCCTGGGTGCGTGTCTGCAGCTGAGCCTGCTGCAGCGGGTGACTCCGAGGCCACCCACAGCGTCAGGAGGCTCAAGACCCCTCTGTCCACCAGCCGTTCGAGCACGATCTCCTCGGGAGACTTCGAGCATGGGGAGCGGAGCCGTGCGTTTCCCGCGCTGGACGGGTTCCCGGCGGCCGGCTAGGCGCTTCTGTGACCTGCGCCGCAGTCAGAGGCCGTCTCGCAGCCCCGGCTCCTGTGCGCTGCCGTGCGCCGCCACGAGGGAGCAAAGCGGAGAAATCCTTGGGCCTCCGAGCTTGCCTGGTTTTAGACACGGCTTGTCGTGAGGAGAACCGGCTAAAACGAGCGAATACGCCATCATCTGCGAATAAAGGCGCCTCTTTTCCCAATCAGCACTGCGCAGAGTAACTGGACGGGTTTAAGGTGATTTCAGTTCATGCTGGAAGACTTTCTCAGAAGCGTGTGTGTATGTACACGGTCCTTCCAAGCTCACTGCATCCAGCTGGGCATGCCTGACGCCTCTGTCGCTTGATCAGGCCACCGTTGGTCAGAACTGGTTTTGGTTCTGTAACGAGCCCGTTTGACAAACCCACCGCCATCGTGACACTTGCCGTCTTTCAGGCCGATGTTTTTGCATTCGGGGATGTTTGATGTGCATCTGAAAATGACATTTCCCCGTATCTGTGAGTGGCTGATCTGAATGCTTTTATTAGGAGCGTTTTGTAAGAGTTTCTTTTCTGTACGGAGAGGTCCAGGAAACGATAGTGGTGAGTAGGCAGGCAGGTCAGAAAAGAGGAGGAAGAAGCATCTGCTTATTTATTTATTCCCTCGTCACTTTGGCCGCCCTGCGTCCCCGGGATGTGTGTGCACTGCGCTGGGAGCCGAACCGCAGGCCGTCAAGCTGCAACTCAAGCATTGTTTTTTTGTGGGAAACCTGAAGGAATATGTGATGTCTCTCCCAAAATTCACTCATTGATTTAAAGAGTCATTGTTGGGAGTCGAGTACTTGCCGACACGGTCGTGGCCCTGTGATGTGGCCACGGTGAGGACCAGACCGACTCCTGTCCTTGAGAAGCGAACCGCTGCTGCAGTCCGGTGCGCGCCAGTCTTCCCCGGTCGCCGAGCGCCGCCTGCGCGGAGCTGACGAGAAGCGCGCGACGCCTGCGGGAGGACGGGAGTCCGCCACTGTGACCGAAGGACTTGCTTCATGGAGCGCGAGGCTTTCTGGGTCTGGGTCTGACGGTCGTTCTGATCGTGGACGTCGGACGACCAAGTGTAAGATTTAAGGACATTCAAGATGGTTAGACAGCACGAATCTCCGCGTTTCTTAGATTAATACAGGAGGTGCTGGAATTACACTTCCTGCAGCCACTTGAGGGAAGTTTGCACGCAGCCAGTTAATTTTGTATTCAGTTACTGTTTTCATTTGATTACATTTCATTTTTGAATTAATTTATATTTCTCAGCAGAGCTTTCTGTCTCTGTTCACGATGCATGGATTTTTCCTTTATGCCCTTGAACATAGTTTAATTTTATCATCAGTGCTTTAAAGTCTTTGCCTGCTAATTGTAAGAATATCTTTTAAGATTATTGTAGGTTAGTTTTTTCTTTTCATCTTTACATTTTTGACAGGCTGTGGAATGTTAGAGACACCTTGCAGAGAATGCATTTTCGAAGGTGGTTTTGTTGAGTGAGTGAGTTTGGCTTGGGAGGCCTGTGACTTGCTGATGAACCCAGTTGCTCTCTTTTCTGGGGGGCTCCTTCCTGCTAAATGATTCAGACCCCCCACCCCTGTCCTGGCCTCCTGGGCAGGACGGTTTGGAGTGGATTTCATGAGCACATTTCTGGAAAACTTGTCAGGTGTGGGGCTCCTCTAATTTCTGGCATCTGGTGAGCCGGCGTCCATCCTCTGACGGCCGGAGCAGGACGGCAGTGCTGTTGTCCGAAGCGCGAAGGCGGCCCCCCAGGTCCGCGCTTCTGCTCGTCCCAGAGGAGCTGAGTCTGCGGTCACCCTGCCTTCCCGCTCCCCAAAGTGCTTGCTAGTGACTGAAGCCCGTTCCCCAGGTACAGTGGGCGTCTGTGGGAAATGAGGCCCACTACCTACCCCATCCTTTCTCAAAGGCAGAAAAACTGAAAAAACAGCACACAAACCCACAACGTGATGTTGAAACGGAAGGTCACTAGTTAGATGCAGTTGGAAGCCTCAGCTCATTCTCTGCATTTCTCCCGACCCTGAGGACCAAACGGGAACCAAAGGAAGAAAGGACAAGACTGAACTCTGCTCTTTCAAACGGCAAAGAACCACGTTTTCCCCTATGACACTTCAGCAGTGTTTGACTCGAGGGTCAGAGTCATCACCAGTCGTCTTCAGTGTTGCAAGGAGACCCGACCTAGAGCGTGACCTGGGCTGCTTCAGTCAGTGCAGAGAAAGCAGAGTTGCGATGAGCGACCTCGACTTCTCAAAACAGAGTCCAAAATCCTGTAGATAGACTACAAGCCAATTCCCGTGGATAAAAGAGAGAGAAAATGTTTGAATGTTCAAGGCTTATTCTATGCTGGAGGGCTAATTGCATTTTCATGTCGATAGTGTTGGTATATGTTGATCAGTCATTTGTCTTGTTGGATAGAATGGAATCGGAGTGGTTTATTAAGTTTTATTGTCATGATGGTATTTCAGCTTACTTGCAGAGTGGTTAAATCAATTGACAATTGTATTCATTTTCTTACATGACCTTGATCTTTTTCATTTTACTTTTAATTTCCAGTGGTGGCAGAGGCTTCATAATCGTTTTAGAATAATTAATATTAGCGTGCTGCACACATGAGAAACTCATCAGCGTTCTTGTTTTACCTGGAAATGTTTCTTCCTCTCCATACAGCACACACGTATTTTATACCAATCAAATCTTCAAAAACATTTGTGGAACTATTCCTAATTTCCAACAGTCCTCAAATAACAACATGGAACTGAAAGTCAATTTAGCAAAGAAATTTAGACCCAAGAGTGGCGTTCACCCACCAGGGAGGGACTGCCTCAAAAGAGCTTCAGACTTTTTTTACTGTTAAGGACTGTATGGAAAGCTGTGAAGGTCAGAATTAACTGCAGCGGGAAGCTGGCCGGGGGTGTGGGGGTCACAGGAGGAAGCCTAACTCTGACCCAGGTGCTCCTGTCAGGAGTACGTTCCCCCAGTTCCTAGCTGGGATGGACTGAGACTTTGAGTGGTTTGCAGGAAGTCAGCTTCCTCCTCCATATCTTCATTAGCATCATCATTACCGTTCAAAACACCGTTTTCATGTCAAAAATCATTCAACTTTTAAAGTGTTTATTGCACAGTAGCTGAAAACTTCACATGCGTTCTCTCACTTTTTTCTGACACCTTGGGGAGATACTTTTGTTGGTCTTGTTTACAGATGAGAAAACGGGGGCGTTGGGGGCCCTGTGACTGGTCCTGAGGCCACAGAGGTGATTTGTGGCAGGGATTGGATTCACACTGGGTTTTCTGCCGCCAGCCGTGATCGTGAGCCCCCGGGAGGAGCTCGGCGCCCGCACCACACCGGGCGTCCTGGCTGGCACCTCCTGTGCGGCCCCTGTGCCGTGGCCGCGTGGCGCCCAAGGTGTGGGGCAAGGAGAGAGTCTTGCCGTTTTCTCAGTTTTCTCCTGCAGTTGTTCAGTCGAGATGGAGTTGCTGGAATATCTGACTTCCTTTCAGGGTTTTTGGGGCAGAATCTTCCAAGAGACAAACTGATGACCAGGTGCCATTCTCTGTACGTCAGCGAGGGCCTTTAACCCGTTGCCTTCTTTCCCGCCTCTCCCAGGAAAAGCTGGATGTCGGGGTGAGAAAAGACGTCGATGGCATGGGCACCTCTGAAATCAAGTACGGAGACTCGGTCTGCTTCATCCAGCACGTCGGCACAGGCCTGTGGCTGACGCACCAGCCCGCGGACGCGAAGGCAGTGAGGACAGGCTCCGTGCAGCGCAAGGTAAGACGGCAGAGTGACGAGGTCATGGCAGGTCGTCTGCTGTCTGCCAGCCGGACGAGGACAGCACGGGGGCTGCACCCCAGCCAGCCTCCTGAGGTCCGTCGTCCGCATCCCGCTGCAGACCCCACCTGCCGCACTTTGCTCCTTGCAGGGCACTGCGCTGGGAGTCGCGTCGCTGTTTCAACAGTAGCTTCTTGGCCCCTGTTCCCTGGGCCCTTGGTGCGCTGGGACCGCTGCCCAGGCACAGGCGCTCGCTGTCACGCGTGTGTGCGCCCGCCGGTGCTGCCCCCTGACGGCCGGCCCCCTGCAGGGGACGCGAGGCCTTCTCGCCCACCCGCCCGCGTCCCGCCCATGTGGCCTGTTCTCGTGGGCGGCTGTCGGTCTCCGAGCCTCGCCTCCCGGGCCCTGCCCGTCTCTCCAGCAGAACATGCTCCACGCATCTGTGCCTTTCAAACACTGTGTCCCCTGCTTGGCACGCCCTTCGTCCCCCGCTTTCTCCCCGTCCTCCAGAGGTCCTGTGTGAAGACAGTCCTCGATTTCCCGAAAGTCTCAGTGTACCCCGCCGCCTCCTCTCATCTGCCGACACGCACATCTGTGATGGTGTTTCTATTTCTGCTCCGTGTGCTGTCTGTCTCTGGGCTGCCTCCGGCTCGCTCCTGAGTCGTGAGATCTCAGTGCCACGCAGAGCACTGGACCACACCTCAGAGCGCGTCACCAGGGCGCACAGGGCACGAGTGTCGTTTCTGCGGATGCGGAGCTGGAGGAGAAGACCTCGGGGGCAGACACTGTACTCTGCAGACTCAGCCATTGTCACATGTGCTACGGCTGCTGCGGTGTCACCGGGGACCTGCGCTCACTTGGTGAGACGGGACATGACCCTGGGGCGTCTGGGCTGAGACGCGGCCTCCGCCAGCTCCTCCGAGAGCTCCGGCAGAACCCCCTTCCCCGCAATGAGACAGTCGCTGCTCTTTGAGGTCTTTGACTTGCTTTTATTAATGCATTTGCATTTGGCATTAGCAAAGCGCTGCCGCCTGGCTGATGGTAACTTGCCGTGGAGAATTCAGGTAGACACAAGACAGCTGATCCTGAACTCGGGGCGCCCATCAGTCTCCTCCCCGTGTTTCCTTTACACCTCCTCTCTGCTTCTGACCCAGTGGGTTGTTTGGGACCGACTTTCAGTGTTCACAGGTGAACGCACTGAGCTTTTCTGGGAGACAGTGTGGTCATGAGATGCTAGAACGTCCCTCATCGGGGTCTCCTAATTTTTATCCACTTCCCAGCTAGCCAGTGTCCTCAAAGCGTGTATGTGCCACGAATAGCAGGCTGATGGGAGAGTCGCCAAATCTGTGCATCCTCGAAACTCTGCCAGTTTCACAAGAATACAAACTTGTCGGCATGTCTGGATCGCCGCTCTCAGCCTCTCGCACCATTTGCGTGAACACCCGTGTTCTGCGGTGGGAAGCAGAAATGCGGTGAGCGTGCCGAGCGCTCAGAGCACGTGGGGCGGCGCGTGTGCCCCCACAGGGGGCTGCCTGGACACGTGTAAAGTGGGGGCGACCGGGGAGCAGCGGCCGGGCAGCTGCACTGGGCAAGTGCAGTCCATACACGTCCGAGGACCCGGGTTTGCGTCCCGATCGGGGGACGACCAGGATGTGCAGCTGAGTAAATCAGGAAATGCTGCCTCCTGCCTCCTGCACCTGCACCTGCACCTGCACCTACCTTCACAACCGCCTGCTCTGCAGCCCTTGTCGTGTCTTCACGGCCTTCGAGACGCTCGTTTCCTCTTTCCAGCCCTTCATCTTCGCCGCCTTAGCCCGTGTTCTGTCACTGGGGTCTCAGTCCCGTGTCCCCGGACTCACAGTGATGGTGCAGACAGTGCAGGAGTCCCGCCTTTTCCACGTTGCCTGGCTTTTCAGAAACTTGAAGATTCTTGTCCATCTTTTCCACAAAGGGTGGTAAGAATCATGTTTCTTGTGTTTGGCTTGTTGAAACTGCTTGAATAGACATCATGATAGGGAAGAGTCCTTGTTTTCAGACTAGATATTTGACCATAGTTTTTTATTCTCTTGAAATCTGGTAGATTCTATTCATACTTCTTAATTATTGCATATGAAAAATAATTTATCTCTTATGGGCACTGAAATTTGCACTCCATGCAATTTGTATGTGTCCTAAGATACTCCCTCTTTCATCTTGTGAGATGTTTTCATGTTCAAACCGTGAGCAAGTGAGTGCATGTAGCCACACTCCGCTGCCGACCGTGGACGGGCCGTGGAGTCACGTTCCGGGGTCTGGGCTGAGCGGCCGCAGGCAGCCCCCGGGACGGCTGTCCTGGGCCAGGACGGGCCCACGCACCTGCGTCTGCGCAGGGTGGGGCCTGCGGTTACATGGTCACCGCGGCAGCTGCGGATCTCCCGGATCCTCGCCCGGGGCCACGGCGTGACCCTGAGCCACGGCGTGACCCTGAGCGGAGGACCTCTGCACAGGAGCCTCTGTGCTCGGCGATCCTCCGAGCCCCCCATGCTCCTGCCCCCCACGGTTGTCACACAGGGACAGCGGGCGGAGGACAGCCCGTCACTGACTGCAGCCCTGTTCGACTGCGAGGGGGAAGTTGACTAGGGGCACCGTTGAGGGGTGGACGGCCGCTGTCTGCTGTGTTGCCTGCGGGGTGACCTGGCCTTGAGCCCTGGGAGGGTTCGCTTTCCCTTAGGTTTTATCCGCCCTTTTCTTAAAACTCTGCCCTCAAGACCAGGGGTCGCTTTACCCTCGCACTGCTCCTGCCTTCCTCTGCTCCCTCGTGTCCACGCTAGCTCCTGCCCTCGCCAGAACCCCTGGGACATGTGGAAACAGCGCTGAGCCTGCAGCCGCTAACTTGCTTCCCCGACGACCGTGTGGCCGTCTCCCCGAGAGCAGGCGGCCAAGGTCGTCAGAGCCACTGCCCGCACCTCCGCTCCTCGGGGCCTGTGGGTGTGGGGTCCTAACTCCTTTGTCTCTGTCCAATGAGCTGACGTTACAATGTCCTATATTCGGGTGGGCAGTTACTTCAAATAATTCTTCGTTTTCTAGAAGCCGTACGTTTCCTTTGGGCTTTTCAGTACCTTTATCTTTCATTTTATCTTCTTTTTTGCCGTTTCATTTCCACACGGTGTTCTTCTTTTTGTGTCTTCTATCCTGTTCTGTTTTTGCTTTCTTTCCACGTGCTCTTTAGCCTGGTGTCTACTTCATTTACCTCTTCAAAGAATCACACTTTAAGCTTCTTTATTTTTAAAAATAGCTATTTAATTTTTTTAATGATTGAATGATCTCGGGTCATCCACGTGCCTCTCCCGATTCGGAGCATTCCCTCCCCTAGAACCTGCCCCTAACATCCAGGCCCTCCCGTCGTCCCCTCGCCCCAAGCAGCTGCTCGTCTTACTTCTGCCGACATGCAGTCCACACATCTGCCTGGTCTCGGGCTTCGGAAACATGGAATCAGTCTGTACTTTCATTGCGTTTCTTTCGTTCTGCATGATTTTTGTTCTGTCTGATCGTGTTTCTGTTGATGGATGTTAACTGGCTCTAGTGTGGCAGCCGTTCTTCAGCAGATGCAAACATCACACCATCCTCCTGCCCACCCAGCGCTCTCAAGGTTGGAGGTCAGTTTCTCGGAGGGGGCGGACTCAATGCAGCACGGCGTCCTGGCTGGGACCGAACGACCGTCCATGTGGAATCCAGTTGATTTCTTTTCTGCTGTGGGTCTCCTGACATGTAGCCAGTCCAGCTCGATGGTATTTACAGGACCTCAGTGGCAGGACAGCCGGAGTGAGTCATTCAGTAGACTGGACGGGACCGTGGTCTGCTCTGCAGGCCAGGCCCCAGCGGGCCCCTCCGTGGCCGCCGCCAGCAGCCCACTTACCTGCTGGCTGCTGAGCCTCTGGCTGGTGGCGCCAGTCGACTGATGATGGTTTTGAGATTCACCCGGGTTGCTGCGTGTCGCCATGATTCTTTCCTTTTCATCGTTGAGTTAGCCTTCCCCCCTTTGTGGATTCTTATCTGTGCTGCTGTGTCCTGCGACTCACCTCTGGCTCGTGGGTTCTCACTTCTCTTTCTCCGAGTCTGTGACCTGCCGAGGCAGAGGCTGCACTCACTTTTTTCTGCGTTCCCAGCATGAGCTCAGTGCCTTGCAGGCAGTGGCTGCTGGGAGCTGTCACGTCTGGAATGACGGGAGGTTAGGGTCCGCAGGGCACGTAGATAAGTAAATCAGTTGTGATTTAATGTTCAGTTCACGAGTTCTCTGCCCTCGAACTCCTCATTTCAAGTTTTTAAAGCTTAGAATTTCGAGCAATGACACGCCTTCACCTTAGTCACTGTTCTTGGGTGACCGTGAAGGCGTTTAGGGTTAGACATCGCCTTGGTCTGCAGCTCCGCCTCGCTGACTGGGGACCAGGAGCCCTTTGTGCCCTGCTTTCTGGCTCCTGTGTCGTGTCCCTCCGGTTCCCCAGCCGGCGGGCTGGAAGCCTTCCCCGCGTTAGGAGGAGGGCGCACGATGGTGCCCGGTGTGGGCCCGTTCACGGTGGGTGCGGCCGACCTTCCCGCCAAAGCGAGGGGGCGGGACACGGAGGACGGGGCAGGGCCCTCGGGACACTGAGGCACTGCGGTGTCCTCCCCCTACCCGGTGGTGATTGCGCTCGTGCTGTGACGGCTGCCCAGCCTTCACCCACAATGTTTGCACTCAGTCTCTGTGTTACGCTTTCCTACAAAATAGACACACTCCTGCCATCAGGGATGGTAGCATGAAAATGCGTTTGTTAGAGAACTCAGATCCTTAGAGGCATCACTCTGCACTTACGGTTAACCAGCTGTCCGCGTTCAGGACCCGGTACTCGGTCAGGACCCCGTCGGCGCCTGGTCAGCACCCCGTCGGCGCAGTCAGGACCCCGTCGGCGCGGTCAGGACCCCCCTGTGCTGAGCCAGGGTTCCCTCGGCCACCGCGTTGCTCAGAGCTGCTTTAACCGGGGCTCACACTCAGTCCGGCACATGTGCTGATCAGCTCTTTACCCCCAGCTGCGTCGCTCTTCAGAGGCGGCCGCTCTGACGGCCTGGTTCGCACCGGGACCTGCGCGCCGCTGGGCCGCCGGCTCCGTGCCTCGTTGTCCTGCGCCTGCCCGGAGAGGCCGGCAGTAACGCGTCCTCCTCTCCCGCAGGCCATCCTGCATCACGAAGGCCACATGGACGACGGCTTGAACCTGTCCCGGTCCCAGCACGAGGAGTCGCGCACGGCGCGGACCATCAGGAGCACCGTCTTCCTCTTCAACAGATTCATCTGGTGCGTGTGTGCGATGCTGGGCTGTGTGGGGCGTTTTCTCCCGTTTTCTCCCGTTTCCTGCTGTGTGCGGTTCTCACATGCCCGCTGGGGCTCCTCGGCAGAGCGCACGGCAAGTGCCTGTCCGCTGTTTGCGTTTTTCTTTGAAACGGATTTTTGAGAAAGGAGGTGCTTTTCAGAGCCCCCGTGGACGTGCGGTGGGCGTGCAGCCCGGGTGCGGCAGCCGTCTGTCCCTCTTCACCAAGGGCAGAAAAACAGGTCCTGTGAGTTTGAACATTGTATAAAAATGATGGTAATTTGAATAGTCGCCAATTTTTCCCATGTAATAACAGAGATAGTTGCAGATCCGTAAATTCCGTCAGGCTTGCGGCCAGCGTTTTCTGCTCCCAGCATACCAGAGTGCACTCTGACCTGTGCTGGGTGGCATTTTCATCTTTACGAGGGAAAAATTGTGTGCACTTATTTATAATTATGTTTTTAAAAAATTTGCATGCATTTGAGAGTTTTGAAATGATTCTTTCTGGTTGGTTCTTTATTTATCTTTGCCTTTTGTGATTTAGCGTATTGTTTGCCGATATTTCCATTAGGCTGTTAGGTGCTTTCATTACATTTAAAGAGAGTAGTTTTCTGTCATTGCATATGAATGGCAACTATTGTTCCAATTTACTGGTTTGGAAAAGAATTTCACAGTGTTTTGTTTGTCCATAGCAGTTTACTCTATCAGGTTTTAATTTTCCAGCATATAAAATACCTTCACCACCCCGATTGTGTAAATGTCCACTGAACTGGTGTCCACTTCCTATCAACCACCCCGCTGGGTGTGCCCTTGTGCGTGGACCTTTCTGGGATCACAGATGGGTCGCCGGCCGCATGTGGCTTCACCGAACCCCACTGGTGATCTCTTCTCTGCACCATCGGGGCCCTCCTTGTTACCAGGGGGAGTGAGCATCAGGTTTTTATGCTGCATCTATTGCTTTATGACTTTATGTGTTACTTGTATTTATTGTTCTATCAGTGAATCTAATATTTCTTATATAAAATATCTTACATTTTGATGTAATCTGAAAGGAGAGAGATTCAGAAGTACACCTTGGGCATTTTCCCATTCTTGAATTTAGTTCAGCTTTGCTTTTTTCCATTTCGTTCTTTTTATTAGTTCTTCATTCATGTGGCCCAGTCTTCCCATAGGATTAAAGAAAATAGTCCTAAATCTTTACTGTTGTCAGTCCGTTCCATGTGCTGTGACCTCCCGTGGTCCTAACAGTGCTGCAGAGCAGCAGAGAATCTTCCTTCTCTCACACCTGATTGACTCAAACTGCGTGTTCATTTTTCATAAGTTAAATTTTCACAGACTTTCGTTCTTTTCTTTCTAGAATGTTTACTTATCCCTTGTATTATTTCTTTCCATTCATCATGTTCACATGTCATTCTGTATTTGTATACAAGTTTTACTTAAATGCTCATTTCTATTTCACAACTAATAAAATTCCCGAATTTATAAATTCTATAATGTAGCTTAAAAACTTTGAAAAATTTACACAACTGCAGAGAACAGTGTGAAAGGTACATAATGTTAAGAAAACATTTTAGTCCTCGTTATATTCATGAAAGCACCAGTCTTTAAAATCTCAACGCTTTTCAATTTTTTTCAACTGTTTATTTTTCAAGGTAAATGGTTTTTAACTTTATTTTATTATTGTAGACTTATTTAGGATTAAGAACTGCATTTAAAATAATGTAGACTCAGACTTCTCTCTTTTATCTCTTAGAGTGGAAGTCAAGGTCATTTATCTGTCAATTGTGGTTTTCCTATGTCGAGTATTTTCTGGGAGCCTTCTGGTCACTTGCCTACGTTAGGCTAGTGGTCGTGAGAGCGTGTGTGTTGCCTGTAGGGGAAGGGGTTCTGTTCTTCTGGACTAAAAAGTTCGCTATCTGTCACTTTATCTTTTTTTCCCCTCTAGTTAAATTAATAAATGTATTAAAAGCAAATGAGATAACGGAGGAATTCATAATTTTTGGATAGCATTATGATTTAAGATTCGAATTACAAAATTTAAAGATGAAATTCATGGCTTTAATTTGGCTCTGACATAGTGTGATTCTCCTTGTGTCTTCCCCAGTGTTTTTATTCTTTTTTTTGTCTTTGATAAGGTAAGTCTCTCATCGCATAGAGTACCGGTGCCTATCACAATAACAATTTTAGAGTCTTGGATATTATTTTTCTGATGGGAGACCGCTGGAAGGTGATTGAATATTAAGTTTTTGACTACAGATATATGCAGCTTGATAACCTGAAAACGGATTATCACAATTATTTGTCCTCAGGTTCGAACACGTAGATGTCATACTTGAATCACTTCCGATTTGCTTTAGTCGGATGAGAGTTGAGTGTGATTGTGTTATAAATATTTTCATGGCTCCACCAGAGCAAATGCATTATGAGAGCAAAAAAATGCTTGCAATAGAGATTTTTCGTTGCACGTAAATTTTCATTTTTAAAGGGAAGAAATTTCTCCTGAAGTCTTTTTTGTTGCTTTTGGGCATAGAGAGACTGATGGAGATGATAAAACTTGGTAATAGATGAATTCCATTCATACAACTAATTTAGAAATTCAGATAAAACTTTAGAAAAATGCTGTCGTGTCCTGTCCTTTATTGTTTATTAGGCCAAAGTGAAATATGACAAAATTACTAGTAATCTTTAAATAATATTTTCAAGTATCATACAAGTTTAAAGATAAGCTAGTTTTTATTTATAAGGCTTTTATTCTTTTTTTAAAACGTGTATTCCAGTGCAATCAGACAATTAACCGGAAGCATTACTTGCAAAATAGATTGCCATACAATTTTGCTGATGAGAGCAGTGAAGGGAGTCTCATATTTCGTTTATCAAATCATGTCATGCAGACATCAGTGTTTCTGTATCAGCTACAGCACACAGGCTCCTTCCATCTTCTTGTGATGTTGTTTGCTTTTTAGTGACATTTTACTTTGGATTTTCAAGCACCTTATTTAAAAATTCTCTCCAGGGACATTCAGAGCTACGGCTTTTTTAAAACTCAGAGTCTCAGCGGGTCAAATTGGTGTTTATATGCCAGTAATGTTTTTCTTTATCGACTAGAAAATGTAGTTGATGTTTTCTCTTAATATAATTGTTAAGCGCCTTTCTTCGAGATAACAAAAAAGCCTTTTCAAGCATTTTTCCTGCTTACCAGTGGACGATCTCCATAGACATAATTAGAGTAGTCTGTCAGCTGGCGGGAATGAATTAGAATGCAGTCAGCACAGAGAGAGCCACGCAGCTAACATTTCCTTCTCGAAACCAAAACGAAGTAGAACAAGTGAATGTCAGACCTGAGACTCTTGGAAGTTGCACCTTAAACCTGCAGGTGGCTTGTGCTTTAACCTGAAGTCTGCAGGTCTCCAAATATTAGACCATTGGTTTTCAAAGGCTTCGGTCTGCGAGCTCCTTCTCTTTTTAATCGAGACTTTCTCTTGATCCTGCAGTTTTTAATGTACGTTCTGTTTGACAGATGTGAAGTTTC